>PVIC010008578.1:0-47811 GCA_004025085.1 Thryonomys swinderianus
CAACACGGAAAAAGAAAAACAAACCGATAGCCCACACTTCTACACCTGCACGTCTGCCAGCAGGAAGCTTGTTGCGCTGAATGTCATGGTCCATTGAGTTCTCTGCCTCCCTAACTATATGAAAAACAATCTGAGATAGTCTGGGTCCCCTGCAGAAGGCCTGTGGAGCTCATTTTTGATAAATGTTCTGGTGAATGAAGAGGAGCTTGAAGAAGTTGTGGCAGAAAGAAAAAGGACTTTTGAACCACTCAGATCAGAGTTCAAATTCTGATTCTGCAACTTTCGTTTTGTTTGAAACAGGCCCTTGCTATGAGGTTCAGGCTGGCCTTGAACTCATAGCAATCCTCCTGCCTCAGCCTCCTTGAATGCTAGGCACACAGGTGTGCTCCATCACACCAGCTCTGCTTTTCTAGCTAGGTCTTTAAGTTCATTTTTCGCACCTGTAAAATGAGGATGATTGCGTATTTGCTTTGCAGAATTTTGAATAAGATGGGTCAGTCGAGTGATACATAATAGGTGTTTCAACAGTGAAGAGTGACTTGTGTAGGGGATTGGTGGGGATACCATAGCTCAGTGGTAGAGCACTTACCTAGCCTGGGTTCCTTCCCTGGCACTTCTGAGAAAAAAATAAAAGAATGAATAATAGGAGAGGAGGAAAGGGCAGTGGTACCACATTGGCACAATGTGTCGAGTCACTCCCTGGCTGCTCTGCCCAGAACACTCTCTCAATTAAAAAAAAAAAAAAAAAAAAAAAAAAGAAGAATGAATGAAGGCACAGTGGTCCCGGAAACTGTAAACTAGCTGGGCCACCTGTTTCCTGACAAACTGATACAGTCACGGAATGTCTACCCCCCAGTTTCCTTCCTTGTTCCTTCCTCAACCCCTATCAGCAGCATCATCTATCTTCATAGCAGCAACAACGGCTGCCATTTGTACTGTAGGTTACACAAACACTGTGGCCTGATCCCATTTAAATTTCTCAGTAATCCTGTGAGGTCTTTATTATAATTCATATTTTCCAGATGAAGGAACTGAGACCCAGAGAGGGCAAAGGACTTGCCCACGGACCTGTGAGTTGCAGGTACCTCTTCTGGCCTTCCTGACGGGACCCAGGGAGCACGTTCTTGCACTCCCCGCGTGGGCTAAACCCTTGGAAGGAGAACCTTCCAGCCTCTGTCGTAGAAGAGAGAACAGATGTGCAAATCAAAACACGACCTGTAACTGTGTGGTAAGTGCTGTCTTCAGTGGGCAAAACACAGTGAAACCCCCAGACAGGAGGAGTTTCTGCTGAAACCCGTTGGCTGGAGAGCAGCTACAATCCACCGGCTGCTAGCTCTATGGCCTCGGGCAAGCCACTTCACCTCTCTGGGCCTTAACTTCTTCCCCTGCAAAGTGGAGGCTACAATAATAGTATGTCCCTTATGTAATCACAATGGAAGAAACAGAGGTAAGCCGTGGAGACAGCAGCTCAGGAAGTTGTTTATGTGATCCTTTATAGATGCCAGCCGTGGGTTCTTCTGATCCCTTGAGTCCGTCTTGGAACAAATCTGAGTACCCAGTCCACAACGGGGATGTCGCCAGCTGTAGAAGGCTTGCCTGGTGCGTCTGTGAGGCCCCAGGTCTGGCTCCCCAGCACCAGGGAATGTGGGGGTGGGAGGATCTGCAAATTCTTGGGAGGTATTATTTCTCCAGCCTCAGCTCCTGCTTCAGCCCATACCATCTTCTGTCTGCACTACACTGAAACAGATGTAAAACTTGGCCCTGCAGCGATTTCCACAAATATGCCAAACGCCCCAGCCAGGGCAGGCTGTCTGAGTGTAAGAGAATTTTCTAAAGAGTTCCAGGCAGACAGATCACATTATAGCTACCAGAAAAACCTCAGGGCAAACTAAAAAATTCATGGTTTCCAAGACATCTCTGCTTTTGTTTACCTTCAAATAGTCCCCAGCCCCTCAGGGCCCATGTCCCTTACTTCCTGGGGGTGGACATCCGCATTTCTCTCACGCACCGCTCTCCAGTCCCCCTTACTGCTGTGCAAAATCTGGGGACCTCGGGTTGGCTTCCACTCTCATCAGCCCCTCTCTAACTCACAGAGCTGCCCGGGATGGTAGGAAACCCGCTGGCATTCGCAGCAGGTAACCCTGGTGGATGGATGGCCTTGGCTGGCTTCTCGTACCCTGCCATTCCCTAGGACCCTCGGCTCCATCCCATTCCCCAAATCCAGTCCTCCAGATTTTGGCAGACAGGGTGCCCCCACCCCAACGCCACCCCAGTGCTACATGGTGGTACAAATCTGTAATCTCCGCATTCTTGGAGGCTCAGGCAGAAGGGTCACAAACTCAGGCCCAGCCTGGGAAACTTAACATAGTGAGATTCTGTCTCAAAATACAAACTTTTAAAAGTTGTATAGGGATCCCTATTGCAGCTATATTAATCAATGTAAAAACAAGCATCCAAATCCATTTCGAGAGCAGATCCAAATCAGATCCTCCCTTTGTGGCCTCCCCCCATATCTCCCTCTACACCTTCACCCCGAACGCTTTCTTTCAGTGCTGTCTTAATGAAAACCACACCCTCTTCTCATGGGTGGGGGTCACGCACCGAGGGTCTGTGAGGTATCCACGGGGTGGGAGCGGGGTGTTAAAAAATCAAACCAACTACGGGGCACGGTGGCCCACGCCTGTCATCCCAGCACTCGGGAGGCAGAGGCAGAATTGCTGAGTTCGAGGCTCGCCTGGGCTACAGAGTGAGCTCAGGGCCGGCCTGAACTACGAAGTGAGACCCTATCAAAACAAAACAAAACAAAACCCAACCTTTCTGAGATAGTTTCAGTAATAGCCTGGATCTGTGCCTTTTCTATAAACTCAAGAAATATGGCATCGCCGGACACACAATTTTTCCAAGAAGTACAATGTGCCCTTTCAGTTTTTCTTACACCGCCGTCCCCCGGGCTCATTTATCTTTTCTTTTTTACCAAATCTATGTTGAGAGACATTTGGGTGCCAGTTTCCACCTTCGCCATCATCATTCCTGAGACAGGGTTTCGCTCTGTGGTTCAGCCTGGCCTTGAATTCACGGCAATCCCGCCTCAGCCTCACTAGTGCCCGGATTGACTGGCAGGCCTGGCCCACACACTCGGCTACTGCTGCATTCTTTTTTTTTTTTTTTGCTTTTTGAGACAGGGTCTCACTTTGTAGTTCAGGCTGGCCCTGAGCTCACTATGGTGCCCAGGCAAGCCGCCGCCGCGAACTCAGCAATCCTCGTGTCCCTGCCTCCCGAGTGCTGGGATTACAGGCGTGAGCCACCACGTCTGGCACTGTAGTATGCGGTGTTGATTGTTGGTGGGCGTGTCTCCACGCCCAGCATTCTATGTGGTTACCGGGGATCGAACTCAGGACCTTGCGCTTGCGAGGCAGGCACTGGAACCACTGAGCTAACCCTCCGGCCCCTACTGCTGCATTCTTATTATCACGTTGGGCCCCGGAAATTCCTGGGCTCGAGGCGGAGGAGAGAACCCCAGGCCAAGGGGCCGCAAGAGCAGTCACTCGAGTCCTGCTCGCTGGCGCTGGAAGGGCTGCGCGGACTGCGGGAGCGAGCTCGAGGCAGCCCCGCTTGCGGGCGGCGAGGCCGACGCCGGCGAGGGCGCTGCGGGCGGCCTGCCCTCCCCGCGCTGCGGCAGACTGCGGCGGGATCCCGGCGGCGGGGCGGGGCGGGGGCGCGCGCCGGGGAAGCCGGTCTTCCCTGCGCCGCCGCCAGCCGAGGGGAGGCCGGTCACGTGCGCCGCCTCCGGGCGCGGCCCGATTGGTGGGTCTCGCAGGGCTGCTCGGGTTTCCAGGCGCCGCGCCCACCCCGGTCGGGCGTAACTCTTGTCCCGGTTGGGTCCGGGCAGCTCGGGAAGGCGCCCGGTCTCCAGGAACACCTCACCTCCCTCCTTTCCCCTTCTCTCCTCCGCCTCTCCGGCCGCCCAGCCCCTCCCTGGCTCTTTCCGGGGTCAGTTCTATTTTGGGTGGCTGCGCCGGTTGGCCTTACTTGCCACAATTTATTTTTTTTTGAGACAGGGTCTGTGTACTTCAGGCTGACCCTTATGATCGATCACACAGCAGTCCTCCTGCCTCAGCCTACTTTCCACCGTTTTTCCTATTTGAGGCAATTTAACTCGGGGATCGTGGATTAAAAAGGAAATTGCTCAGACACCACCTGCTGCATCTGAGCCGGACTTGTCACCTCTCCAGCCTCCCCTGCTCTGTCTGGCTGCACGCACCGAATCTGTGACTACAGCCTGTTAAATATGCCTCCTAAGTATTTCTTGCGCTCCAAACTTAGTATTTTTCCTCCTGACTATTTAGTCTGACTTGTAACTATGTTTGTGTGATGTTTTGTACCGGCTTTTCCCACTGGACTGGAGGCGCCAGGACAGCGTCATTTCTGCTCATCTCGGTAGCACCAACAAGGGACCGAGGGGAGCATAGTTTCCAAGTTTCTATTCTTTCTGAAGAGGCCTTAATTCTAGTTCAGGAAATGAACCGACAGATAAACGACGGAGAGAAAAACCAAACAAAATTTATTATGTTCGTGTGGCCCTTGGTTCAGTCATAGCACTACCACCACACGTTTACATACACAAAAATGTAGGCACAAGAGCCACATACGGAATACAACACCGCCCCCCCCCAAAGGTCCAAATATCTGTGTTTCACGAAGGAATAGGCGTTTGGGGCTTCGGAAGGTGGGGAGGCGCTGGCTGGAGCCTTGGGGGTTCAGGAGAGGGGCCGCAGGTGACAAAGTCTTCTTATAACGCAGGCCGTCGCCCTGGACCGGCTCTCGGAAGACCACTTGTGTCAATTTTTATCTGGGCCAAGTGTCAGACGGCTAATCTGTCCTTCCTGTGAGAAGGTCTTTCCTAGGCAGATAGCAGGATCACAGCAGGAAAGCCTCTGTTTGCATCTGCTGCTTTCCTTACAAATGTAGATAGATGTAAATTCCTTTTACTAAAGAACAGATTTTCAGAGCTATTTCTGTCTGCAGTTTCTGTGAATAACCTTCTTGAAATATGCCAAGGAGATATATTTAGGAGAGGCATAATCTGTCCCACACAGACACCTAGTAGGTGCTTCGTAAATGTTAACTAAATGCACGCTTGAATGAATAGACATATAGCAAGTAGTGTGCTGGGGGAGATGAGGGAGGAGCAGACTTTAAAGACAAAATATATAACCTATCCTCAAGAAGTTGTCCTTAGCTAAGTGTGGTGGGCTCACGCCTATAACCCCAGCACTCGGGGAGACTGAGGTAGAAGGGTTGCAAGTTCGAGCCAGCCTGAGCAATTTATCATCTTAGACCTGGTCTTGAAATATCGAAAAATAAATTTAAAAGGCTGAAGATGTAACTCAATTTGAAGGCCCTGGATTTAATCCCCAGCAAAACACTCTGTCTCTGTCTGGCTCTGTCCTACTAGGTCCAAGGAAGTTCCTAAAATTGAGGTAAGGAATTTAACCCACGCTCCTTGTAGACTACGTTTGCGGGTTTGCTGACTCCCATCCTGGAAAAAAATGTTCAGGACTGGCCAGTAAAACAGGAATAGCCGGGCATGGTGTCTCACTCCTGTAATCCCAACATTTGGGAGGCAGAGGCAGGAGGATTGCTGAGTTCAAGGCTTGCCTGGGCTACATAGTGAGCTCAGGGCCAGCCTGGTATCAGGGACTGAACTCAGGTCCTTGTGCTTTCAAGACTAGGTGCAGTACCACTTGAGCTAAATCCCCAGCTCACAGGAAGAGTTTTATTAGGTGGAAATCAAAAGGTACACATTTGAAGGGCTATAGGGCACAGGACTCAAGAGAGAAAAGTGCCTTGTTTTTTGGAAGTGAAAACATTCCTCCTTTGCTTTGGAAACCCCAGGAAAAGGTGGGTCACCCCTGGAAGAGCACTAGCTCATTCTACAGGGGCCCAGGTTTTTGTTTTTTTGGTTTTTTTTTTTTTTGAGACAGGGTCTCGCTTTGTACTCCAGGCTGGCCCTGGCCCTGAGCTCATTACATAGCCTAGGCAAGCCTCGAACTCAGCAATTCTCCTGTCTCTGCCTCCCGAGAGCTGGGATTACAGGCGTGAGCCACCACGCCCGGCACTGTGGTATGTGGTATTGATTGCTGGTGGGCGTGAGTCTCCACGTCCAGCATTGTCTGTGGTTACTGGGATCAAACTCAGGACCTTGTGCTTGGCAGGCAGGCGCCGGAACCACTGAGCTAAATCTCCGGCCCAGGTTTTGTTTTCTTTAAACAGATAATTTAAACATTCTTCACATTCCCAACCTATTCTTTTATTTTAGGATCTGGCTTCTGCTCTCTACTTTTCCAGCTAAAGAGATTTATAGACTTTCAGTATTCCTGAGGAATTTTGGTGTGATGGGTTTGAAAGGAAACTAGCCTAAATTTCACCAAGGCAATGCTGATACCGATTGATAATTTTTTTTTTTTTTGAGACAGGGTCTCGCTTTGTAGTTCAGGCTGGCCCTGAGCTTACTGTGTAGCCCAGGCAAGCCTCGAACTCGGCAATCCTCCTGTCTCTGCCTCCCGAGTGCTGGGATGACAGGCGGGAGCCACCACGCCTGGTCCGATTGATGATTTTGACGGAGACCCAAAGGTTGCAGTCTTTTTCAGAAGTATAATTTTTAGTGTTGATATCCTTATCTGCCCCCATTTACCCCCCATTTACCTTTTATTTCTCCTATCCTACCTCAACGCCATCAATCCAAACACGTGCACTGAGGGCTTCTCTCTGAGTCGGACCCCATTTCTGCCATCCCTCTTAGTCAGGGCTCTGCTGTTGGAGATGACCGTGGAGACGAAGAGTTCAGGATTTGGATATCTGGCTTCCCAGGCTGGCTTTACTACCTTTTGGCTGTGTGGCCACAAGTCCTCTCTCTGAGGTCTCGTGAAAAATGGCGACGGCAATACCAGGCTCACAAGGCTGCTGAAAGACATGGATAAATGAGCTAAAGGGGAGCACTGGCTGCTGGGTTTGACACCAGTGTTGGGTGTTAGAAGGTTACCATACTTTTCGGGTTGCCTGGCACAGAACAATTGACAGCCTTTGAGCCAAAGCAATAGTGTTCCCATTCTCAAAGGATCATGGGTTGGACAGTAAATGCTGGGTTCACACTGGAGTGATCCAGAGTGTGCCTTGGACTCGAAGTGGGTGGGGGGCAGGCGGTCATTTCTAGGAGGATGATAACCATGAAGCGAACCTAACAGTATATGGCCCATAGGACTACACTAGGGGAAGAGCGATAGGAAGGAAGGCTTAACAGGAGGAAGGAGCAGCATCTGTGAGGAACCAAGGCTTGAGGATTTGGGCCAGATAGATAACACAGGAGGCCAGATGGAGGGAGTCCCTGGGGGCATAGAAGGAGATAAGGCTTCCCACAGCAGCAGCAGCAGCAGCGGCAATAGAAAATGTGTGATTAGAAGCAGACCTGAGACTTTCACTTCCCAGAGGAGACCTCCCAAGGGGCTGGAGATAAAAATCCAAGGAGAGCCCTAGTGAATTGAACCAGGGCAATGTGTATAAACCCAGGAAGGGGGGGATGGGACCATAAATACGTGGGAGGTCAGACAGATAGTACCCGGATGTGGGAATTCCAGATCCATCAGAGGCAAGAGGATTCACAGGTAGGTGGGGCAGCCATTCACTGAAACAGAGGACGAGAAAGGGCCAGGAGACTCAGGAGACAGGTGGTGAGCCAGATCAAGCCAAGCAGGCCTTCTTTCCTCCTGATCCACAGGGAAAAGGGGATCACAACAGACAGAGGTCACCCCTGCAGCCAGAGGCAAGAGCTAGGGCCGAGATTCTGGTAACATGATTAAAATAGCTTGCAGAGAAACCATGAAAGGCAAGAGAAAGCTCAAAAGGGAAGAAAAGGCTCTTTTCTTGCTTGAAGCTAAGAAAAGAACAGGTTTTACAGTCCATACTCATTGTATATATGGCTTGTCTTGATTGCGCAATGCTCTTCTACTTGACAGCACAGCCTGAACTCCTTATCCTGCCTTTAAGGCTCCTTCCTAGTGGCCTAGGCCCAACCAATCTTTGGTAAATATTTTATATTTCATCTGTTTGTTGACCCACTTTCTTGAGATAGCATAGTTCCTTTTGCTTGTTTGTTTGTTGAGACAACATAGTTCCGGATAGTCAGGTTAGCCTTGAACTTGTAGCAAATCCTCCTGCCTCAGCCCACTGAGTGCTAGGATGACAGGCACGCACCACCGTACCTGGCCTTAGAGCTCCTTCCTTCGGAGACCCGCTCTCCTTCCATGATCTCTAGTCACATAGTCTAGATGTTCTAAATCACGCCCCCCCCCCATGACCCCCATAGCTAAGCCTAGGCAGTCAGTCCTTCTGTAGGATTCTGAGGATTTAGAACAAAGAAAAGAGAATTACTCATCTCTCTAGCGAGGAAGCTCGGAGGCCTGAGCTGGTGACTGCGGTGGAGCACAATTCCAGCTCGGAGAGAAAAGCAGTCTGAAAAAAATGAAGCAGTGGGGGTGCGGCTCAGTGGCAGAGTGCTTGCTTAGCACGTGAAAGCCTGGGTTCTGTCCCCAGAGCTCAAAAAAGAGGCTGGGCGGGCCAGAGATTTAGCTCAGTGGTTCTGGTGCCTGCCTTGTAAGCACAAGGTGCTGAGTTTGATCCCGGTAACCACAGACAATGCTGGGTGACTCACACCCACCAGCAATCAGCACCACATACCACGGTGCTGGGCGTGGTGGCTCACGCCTGTAATCTCAGCACTCAGGAGGCAGAGACAGGAGGATTGCTGAGTTCGAGGCTTGCCTGGGCTACATAGTGAGCTTAGGACCAGCCTGAACTACAAAAGGAGACCCCGTCTCACAAAAAAAAGAAAAAAGAGGCTGGGTGGAGGGAGTGAGGGTCACGGAGTAGAAATATACTTAATGTCACTAAACTACACATAAGATTTTATGTTATGTATTTTTTTTTATGCTGAGTATTTTGTACCACAATAGAAGCAGATGCTGACACCACGGGTGGAGGAGTGGGGTAGTTTCCTTGGTGCAGCTTCTCCTTGGCCCCACTCCCAGGATTATGGGACCCGGAAGTCACTTTGGGCTGGGCTCATTCTGTACATGCTCTTGTCACTGAATATCCCAATCATCTGCCTCTCTTTTTGTAACCCCCACAGAACTATTTCTTTTTTTCCTCCAGGACCCTCCTGCCTGGCAAAAAGCCTCGTGCAAAGTGTAACTGTGAATGAGTGACTAGAGGAGGGAAAATCTTTCTCTCCTTCCCGCCATCTCTCTGAGTCACTACTTGGTTTCTACCAAGGAGAGAGACAGAATACAAAGTGGGAGGAACTGCTTTAGTCTTTCTTTTCAAGGACGATGATTCAGGAGGAAAGAAAGCCCAAGAGAAATGAAGCCAAGGTCCAGTGGCATGTATGAGACGCCGACTTTCTTTTCTCCTAGAGCTGGTCAGGGAACCCAAGCATTATGCATGCTAGCCAAGCACTTTGCCACTGACATACACCCAGGCCCCTAGGAGAGGTCGGTTTTCTGCCAAAGCACTTTTGATGGCAGTCTTGTTTAGTTGGTTTTTATTTTGGCGGAGATTGAACCCAGGGCCTTCATACTGAGCTACATCCTCAGTCCTTTGTAAAGAAAAGGTCTTGCTTAATCCCAGCACTTGGAAGGCAGAGACAGGAGGATTGCTGAGTTCGCAGCGGCTTGCCTGGGCACCATAGTGAGCTCAGGGCCAGCCTGAACTACAAAGTGAGACCCTGTCTCAAAAGCAAAAAAAAAAAAGAAAAAGAAAAAGTCTTGCTAAATTACTCAGGCTGGATTTGAACTTTAGATTCTTTTGCCTCGGCTTCCCGAAGGGCTGGCATGACAGGCATGGACCGCCACAGCAGCTGACAGTAGCCGCTCTGAACTGAGATTGACACTAAGAGCCAGTGACAAAACACAAACATTTCAAGGGTTGAGTTTTCAACAAGTCTGGATTCTGATAGCTATTTCTGTCAACTACATAAGGAAAAGCACCTAAAAAGTACCTGGGTCTGGCTGGAATCAGCAGTCCTCATCTTGTTCCAGTACAATCTGGCCCCGAAACAAGCCAGCCCTCTGTCCCACCCTTCCGAAGGGCAGTCAGCAACTGATCTTGATGTTGGGCACTGAAGACAGAATCGGACAACTATCAGCAACTGTGGTGAGATAATATCATCACTTACTAAATGGCTCATGGTTTCGCCCCTCCATTTCCTAGTCCTCCTGCAGTTACTGGGCCTATGTAGTCCTGGCTATGTGAGTAGAATAATGTGTGTCCAATAGCCTGTCTGACTTCTTTGGAGGCAATCCTGAAAGCTTTGTGTTGACTCTGGATGTGGTGTCTTGTAGACGGTCTTGACCCCACAGCAAGCTTTACAGGTATAGAAAACATTGGGTTAAGTCATTGAGATATTTGGATTATTTAGTACCACAGCAGAGCCCAGTCTGTTCAAACCAATAGACAGTAACTATGTTGGTATCTTGCTGCTTGAGGATAACACCCTCTCCCCACCCGGGACTCTCTGGTGTTGCCAAACCCATTGGTCACTTTTCTGTTCTTACCTTTCTTAATTCTCAGCAGCTGTTTATCACAATCGACCACTCCCTGCTGGCAAGAATTTATCTTGGCATCTGTGACATCATGCCTGTTTGGTGTACCTCTTAAATTACTGGTTCCTGCTTCTCAGCTTTCTTTGTTAGGTCCTCTTCCAGTAGGTTTTTGTTGTTCTTACCTCAAAAGTTTAGAGATTCTGGGACCTAGTTTTAAATGTTGCCCGTGAAAGACAGCTTGAACAGTATTTACTCTGTGTGTGCATGCATGTGCGTGTGCATGTGCATGTGTGTGTGTTGCTGAGGAATGAGCCCAGGGCATGCTAGGCAATACCTCTTTCACTGAGCTATACTTTTAGTGCTTTTTAAATTTTGAGTTTCACTAATTTTCCCTGGCTGGCCTCAACTTGTGATTCCCTCTGCCTTAGCTAGTAGTTGGGGTTAGTGTGCCACCATGTCCAGTTTTACTATTCCTTATTCATAAGCCTCTATTTGTATATCTACTTATTTACTGATGTAATTTTGGTGCTGGAGATTGAACTCCAGGGCTTGTTGTTACTACCGATTACCTGAGTGCTTTATCATTGAGCTACATCCCCAACCCTAGAGCTCCTGTTTTTAGCTGGGCACACTGCACTCAGCTAATAAAACAAAAAAATCCAAAAAGACAAACAAAAACCTATCATTCTCAGGCTCCCTTGGAGCTAAATACAGCCATGTGATTATATTTTGGCTAATGAGTGACTTATGTTTTAGCCACATTTAAGCAAAAATGTACAGGATTTAAAGTGACACCACACCTGTTATCCTAGCACTCAGAAGGTTGAGGCAGGAGGATCGCTGTGAGTTCAGGCCTAGCCTGGGTCGTATAGTGAGTTTGAGGTCAGCCTAGACTACATAGAGAGGCCCTGCCTGAAAAGAAAAAAAAAAAAGTACAGGACTTCTAAGACAGTTTTGTAAAAAGGGACATTTGTCTTCTCACTTTCACTGTTTAAATGAAAACCATAATACGGTGATTTTAAAATTTATAACTAAAAGTTGAAGATGTTTGGGCACCCTTGATCTCCTTACCTTTGAAGTTAGTTTTCATTGAAAAAGAACGTTTCTACCATAAACCAGTTTTCCCAACTAACTTCATCTTGACACATTTTCATTGCTGTTGAAGCCATTTGCAGCCTCCCACTGGGAAGCCTAAAGGTCCCCATTTAGGGTTGGAGAAAGGGAACAGGAAGATGGCATTTCCATCCTGCTCAGCCTTCTTCTACAAATGCTAAGAACTCCCGAGAAGACAATGGGAGGTGGGCATAAGAATACAGAGCGCACTGAAGCTAGATTAAGAAATACGAACTCTATTCTGCAGACCCCTGTCTTACGTAGTAGCACCACACACTTTATAGATGTTCAGTGGATCTCGTTAACTAATGCTGTTTGCCTAATAAACAGCAGAAATGCTGGAAGACAATTAGTTGGGTATCACCACCAGGTCATCTGTGGTCTGCAGGGCACAGAACTCCTTAAAGTCGTTGGGATGACGGAGATGGGGTGACGGAACCCACGGCAGAGGGCAAGCCCAGGAGCTGGGCGGGTCTAGAGAACTGGGGAGCTCCACAACATGGCAGAGCTAAAAGCACCTGACCGGCCCGAGGCGGGGCTTCGCCTCGCGCTCCTGCCCCCCCGCCCTCCGCCCCGCCCCACGCCGCGCCGCCGGGCTGGGGCCGGGCGGGTTGTGAGGTGTCCCAAGCAGGCGCCTGCGCAGTGAGCCCAGCGCGCGGGGCGGAGGCTTTATAACCACTTCGTAGCGGCTGCTGGGTTTGTATCTGCGGGAGGGCGGCCGAAGCGGCCAGGGTGCCGGTTGGGGGCGCTGAGGCGGGAGCTGCAGCGGCGCTGGGCGCCGCTGGCCCCTCGGCCTCCGTGGGCCATGGGCTCCGAGAAGGACTCCGAGTCGCCGCGCTCCACGTCCCTACACGCGGCCGCGCCCGATCCCAAGTGCCGCAGCGGCGGCCGGCGCCGGCGCCTCACCTTTCACAGCGTCTTCTCCGCCTCGGCCCGCGGCCGCCGCGCCCGGGCCAAACCCCAGGCCGAGCCGCCACCCCCGGCCGCGCCGCCGCCGCCCGTCCCGACCCCTGCCGCGGTCGAGGCCCCGCCGCCCGAGGTGCTGCCGGCCGAGCCGGCCGCCGAAGCCGAGACGGAGGCCGCGGCAGGCGCGGAGCCCGGACTCGAAGATGAGGCGGCGGCGGCGGCTGAGGGCGGCGGCCCGGGCGCGGAGGAGGTGGAGTGCCCGCTGTGCCTGGTGCGGCTGCCGCCCGAACGGGCCCCGCGCCTCCTCAGCTGCCCGCACCGCTCGTGCCGCGACTGCCTCCGCCACTACCTGCGCCTGGAGATCAGCGAGAGCCGGGTGCCCATCAGCTGCCCCGAGTGCAGCGAGCGACTCAACCCGCACGACATCCGCCTGCTGCTCGCCGACCCGCCGCTCATGCACAAGTACGAGGAGTTCATGTTGCGCCGATACCTGGCCTCGGACCCGGACTGCCGCTGGTGCCCGGCCCCGGACTGCGGGTGAGCGCGGGGGCGTGGCCGCCGGGGGCGCGGGGCCGCCGCGAGGGTGGCCGGCGGCAGCGGCGGGAGGGATGACCGGCGAGGAGAGCAGAGCAGCCTCTGGGCGGAGTGGTGACCGGCAACCAGGCGCCCCCAAGCCCAGACTAGTGGGCCGATGGTACCCAGCACCCCACCCCTGCCCAGGGACTTGAGATGGGAGCTGAGCCGTGGTGGGGGGAGCAGAGCTGTCCATCAAATTAGGAGAGCGGTGTTTTGTCCGGTGAAGGCCCCTGTCTGCAGAGGTGAGCGATAGCTCTTAATGAGAGAGGAAGACATATTTGGCCAAGGAGGGAGCGAGTCTCATTCTGAAGGGGCTGTGCTAGGAGGGGTGTGTCCGTTTGGCTAGGGGCACTCTTAGCAGCACTGCAGGAGAAGGCGGGTTTTTCCTGAAAGTTGGGATGGAGGAGATGGATGGCACTTAGGAAGAGGACTGCTCACTGGCAGAGCTCTGGGGGCACCCTGGGAACTGTGTTTTGTGCCAAGCTATTGGGAAGCATCCAGTGGTTTTTGCTCTGCTGCCTAGGACAGTGAGGGGTGGTTCAGAGAAGCAGTAGAGCAGAGATGAAGAATGCCCAGAGGTTGTTACCGATAAAAACGATCGCCAACGCTTTCGATCTTGATGTCAATCGTTTTAATTTACTGTGTATGGTTTGATTTCAAAGGTCAGAGAGTTGAAATATGCTGTATCTGCAGAGCTGAAATATTACCAGATCTTCTTAGAGAAATCGTTCAGTGGAAATTCAGTCACCACCACCCGTAGCCCCTTTATAAGTCTTTTATTTTCAGTACATCCCGCGATTGTGCATACTGCCAAGAGGAACTTCTAAGTGGTTGGGAGTTAGACTACCATCCCCTGCTCCATGACCTTGGACGGAACATTTTATTCTTGTGTGTTGTAATTTTGGGGCAAAAGGATGGTATGGACTCCTTGGAATGCATAAATAACAATGCTAGTAAAAAGCTATGGGATCCTTTGCTTCAAAGGAGTTAAGGACTTTAATTTGCCCTTATCACAGCTGTCTTGAGACATCCAAGGTGCTGCCATTGTCTTCCAAAAGAAACCATTTTTTAGTATCTATGCGTGAAGAGTTTTCTTTTTAATCCGCCAACTTGTTTAGAAATGGGTGTGTTATTTAACTCCACTAGATGAGGTTTCTGAATTACTCTGAAATGTGGTCAGAGGCACCCTATTTATGGTAAGATCACTTTCACTTTCAGTTAGTATTAGCAGAGTGCATATAAGCTGTTGAAATGATCTTCTCTCTGGGGTTGCTAAGCTATATACATCATTAGACATTCTTCTTTATTTTGAGGTAGAGTTTCCCTAAGTTGCCCAGGCTGTCCTTGAACTTGAGAACTTTCTGCCTCAGCCTTAGAAGTAGCTTGGATAGTTTGGTGGCCTTCCGGACACTAGGAGATTAATTTATATGATTTCCAAGTTTTGCAGGTGCTCTTGATCTATTTTCTGAGAGGAAAAAAAGAAACCAAAAAACAAAGATTGCTGCACGCCTTTTGTTTTGTTTTGTTTTTTCAGACAGGGTAGTTCAGGCTGGCCCTGAGCCCACTCTGTAGCCCAGGCAAGCCTCAAATTCAGCAATCCTCTTGCCTCTGCCTCCTGAGTGCTGGGATTACAGGTGTGAGCCACCATGCTGTGGTATGTGGTACTGATTGCTGGGGGGGTGAGTTACCACACCCGTTTGTTTTTGTTGTATATGGTTACCAGGGATGGAACCAGGGACCTTGAGCTTGCTAGGCAGGCTCTGGAACCACTGAGCTAAATCTCTGGCCCCAAGCATGCTTTTTTTTTTTTTTTTTTTTTTTTTTGCTTTTTGAGACAGGGTCTCGCTTTGTAGTTCAGGCTGGCCCTGAGCTCACTATGGTGCCCAGGCAAGCCGCGGCGAACTCAGCAATCCTCCTGTCTCTGCCTCCCAAGTGCTGGGATTACAGGCATGAGCCACCACGTCCGGCATTGTGGTATGGGGTGTTGATTGTTGGTGGGCATGTCTCCACACCCAGCATTATATATGGCTACCGGAGATCGAACTCAGGACCTTGCGCTTGCGAGGCAGGCGCCAGAACCACTGAGCTAACCCTCCGGCCCCAAGCATGCTTAATTTTGAAATAGTATATTAACACCTTTTGTTGACACATGAGCTTCCCTTGAACTTTTAAGAAATGTGGTATCTTTCTGGGAAAGTTCCCCCTTTTTTATTTTTTGTGAAGTTTTTGCTCACATCTATAAGGATGGACAGAAATTAACTTGAAAGCTTCGTAATAACTTTAAACCATTACTAATTTGAAAGTTATTAAAGAATTAGGCCAATTCTTAATTTAGCCAACTGTTAAGTTGGTATTATCCTGATTTTTAAAATTAGTAAAATAGGGGCCCGGAGGTTTAGCTCAGTGGTTCTGGCGCCTGCCTCACAAGCGCAAGATCCTGAGTTTGATCCCCGGAAACCACATACAATGCTGAGCATGGAGACTCACGCCCATCAGCAATCAATACCACATACCACAGTGCCGGGCATGGTGACTCACGTCTGTCATCCCAACAATCGGGAGGCAGAGACAGGAGGATTGCTGAGTTCAAGGCTCGCCTGGACTACATAGTGAGCTCAGAGCCAGCCTGAACTACAAAGTAAGACCCTGTCTACAAAAAAAAAAATAAAAATTAGTAAAATAATTATAATCATAATATATACATACACGTTTCACCCCTCGCGTATCTCTGGCTATAAAAAGGTAAGATTTGGAGAAAGGAAGTAAGCTAGTACCCAAACCTGTGTATCCTACATACATAATTTGATCCTCACAACATTATAAAATTTGCTACAATATTATAGATGAGGAAACTGGATTTACAGGGTTTTATAGCTAGTGGGTGATGGGACTATGCTTGGAATACTGGTTTTAACTCCAGAGAAGGCTAATAATTTTTCTACCCAATGTTTGTTCTGAAAACACATACGTGTTCCAAAAGCATTGTCAACACAGCTCTCACTGTTGGGGATGCACCTGTTTGCATGTTTCTTTATGTAAAGCTTGAGGGCACTATCCGGAGAGTCAGCAATGGTAGAATTCAGTTTCTTTTCTGATTTCTTTTGTTAATAGCTCTTACTTTTTTCTTCCCTTTTTTTTTTTTTTTCCTTGTTTTAAGACAGGGTCTCACTAGGTAGTTCAGGCAAGCCTTGGACTGAGTCTAGTCCAGGCTGGTCTGAACCCATGGCAGTCCTCCTGCCTCATCCTCTCAAGGGCTAGGATTATAGCTATGTGCCACCAGGCCTCCTGCTATCTCCTTAGTGCTAGGAAATTGTGGTTCCTGTTTCATTTTTTTAATTGAACCGTTCTGTTTTTGAGGGCTTGGTAAAAAATGATAGATAACACTAGAAGAGAAGCACCAGTTATCTCTTGCTGTGCCAGACCATGTTTACTGCCAACGGACAGATTCTTGCCAACCGAAGGGATCAAGTCCTCTCTGGGGTGTGTGTACGTGAGAGTGAGGGGAGCAAGCACATCAGTGATCTTTACAGTTTTGATCGTTAATTTTACTGTAATTACTCATAGTAATGAGAACACCATAAATTAACAAATTCATTATTTTTAACAGTATTTTTAGAACAGAGCAGGAGTGTTTTCTGTTTTCATGTTTTATTTTGTTCACAATAAGAGAATAAGTTCTCTTATATACTGAAATAACCAGTATAATAAGCTTTAAAATATACTTTCAAGTGAGAAAATTAGCTCAAAATAGAAATACCTGACATTTTACATTTCTTCATGGTATAGTCTTCAGAATATAGTCTTAGTGAGGTACAATTTCATGGTGGGAAATGCTTTTTTTTTTTTTTGAGACAGGGTCTCACTTTGTCGTTCAGGCTGGCCCTGAGCTCACTATTTAGCCCAGGTAAGCCTGGAACTCAGCAGTCCTCCTGCCTCTGCCTCCTGAGTGCTGGGATTACAGGCGTGAGCCACCATGCCCGGCATTTGTGGTATGAGGTACTGATTGCCAGTGGGTGTGGCATCCAGGGACTTTGCTCTTGCGAGGCAGGCACTCGAACCACTGAGCCCAATTTCCGGCTCGTCTATACCCTTTTGAGTCTCTGCTGAACAGTGTCTTCAGAAACATCCAAAAGATTTTCCCCCAGGTGCTCTACTGGCAATCACTGTAACTCTTCAGAACCTTTGGATGAAGGGTAAACAAAATGGGCAACACAATTTCCTGGCCTTCAGGGACAGGTCACTGTACAGATGAGCAGGAGAGAAGGCCATCTAGAGACAGGCAAATTGTGGAGGTCTGCCCTCCACCTCATCACTGCCTCTGTCCCCAGCAGAGTCCCACTACCCACCTGATCCCAGGAGATGGGATCAGCTGTTGGCCTTTTCGGACTCCTCCCAAAACAGGACCCTCCTGTTCCTTCCCAGCATTTATGAGGGAAGAACGAGCTCCATGAGAGAAATTTCAGCTGCTGAAAGAATTACTTTTTTCTGAAGCCTTGCTGACTTCACCCAACTCCACCGCCTTTTCCTTGCCTTACTCCTTGTTGTACTGGGGATGTGAATCCAGGACCTTGAGAATGCTAGGCAGACACTCTGCCATTGAGCTACATCCCTAGCCCTGTTTGTTCATGTAGAATTTTGAGATAGCATCTCACAAAATTGCCGGAGATTCATCTTAAACTGGTGACCTTCCTGCCTCAGTCTCCAGAGCAGCTGAGATTACAGGCGTGTGCCACTGAGGTAGCTCTGGACCTCTTAGTTGGTTCGTTACTTCCTCTCCCACAGTTTGTCCCTAACTCCTCTCTTCCCCCACCTCCAGCCAAATGTATCTTTCATTCTAAAGGGGACTATCTATTACTCTCCTGCATGAAATGATTCATTGACTGGCTTATAACATGACTCCTCTGTGTCTAATAATTCATTTATTTGGTCTAGCATTATTTAACATCTTTCTCATCTCTAAACATCTCAGGTTTTTTTCCTAATTTTTTTTAACCTATATAAGTATTTCCCAAAGTATGTTGTATTTAGAAAGAAAACTATTTTGTGATTAAAATAAGTTTGGAAAATACTAGGTTAAGAAAATAAAACAAGTGTATTTTTGAGCTGTTTAAACATGTTAATATGCATTGTAAATTTTGCTAATAAGTAGTATAAATCTTCAATATGGTATATCTTTTCCAAACTTAGATCACTAGAGAACATGCTTTTATTTTTTTCTGCAGTATCCTAAGGCTTATCTGTTTGCCATTTTCTAAATTCCTTTAGTAGTTACCACTCTGTCTTGCCTTTGATTAGCGTCCTTTAACAATGAATTTTATGCTCAGAATAGATTAAGAACGTGCACCTCTAGAGTAAGATATCTATGTTCCTACTATTTTTACACCCCTATGTACAAAGCCTTTCAGTTAGGTCCCAGAAGAATGGAGTGAAATAATTATATTTTGATGAGAAAGGAGTCTGAGTAACACAAGTTTTTGGAGGAGAAACAAAGATGGAACAGTAGGGAAAAATAAAATAGCCAGATATAGCCAGGCATGGTGGCTCACGCCTGTAATCCCAGCACTCGGGAGGCAGAGGCAGGAGGATTGCTGAGTTCGAGGCTTGCCTGGACTACATAGTGAGCTCAGAGCCAGCCTGAACTACAAAGCGAGACCCTGTCTCAAAAAAAGGAAAAAAAAAATAGCCAGGTATAGCTTAGCCTAGGTTCAGTACCCAGTACCGGGCAGAGCAGGGGGAGGAGGATAGCACCCTGTCGTGGATAGTGTGATCATTCTGGAAAGGTAGACTGGACTCTAGTTCATAAATACATTTAAGTCAGGAAAATAAAAATAACTTTAGGCTTGAAGGACTTTTTCAAGTCCATTGCAGTGCCTCACACATGCTAGGCAAGAGTTGTCCCACTGGGCTCAGTCTGCTCTTTTTTTTTTTTGAGACAGGGTCTTACTTTGTAGTTCAGGCTGGCCCTGAGCTCACTGGGTAGCCCAGACAAGTCTCGAACTCAAAGCAGTCCTCCTGCCTCTGCCTCCTGAGTGCTGGGATTACAGGCATGAGCCACCATGCCCGACATTGTGGTGTGTGGTACTGATTGTTGGTGAGCGTGAATCACCATGCCTGGCATTGTGGTATGTGGTTAGGGGGATCAAACTCGGGACCTTGTGCTTACCAGGCAGACACAGGAATCACTGAGCTAAATCCCCAGGCCCTAGGCTCAGTCTTCTTTTATCTGTTGTTGAAAGATTTTAAATTTTTTTTTTTTTGAGATGAAGTCAATATACAGTTTAGGCTGGCCTTGAACTCACTGTGTAGCCCAGTCAGGCCTCAAACAGTGATCCTCCTGCCTTAGCCTCCTGAGTGTAGGAATTATAGGCATGGGCCGCCACACCTGGCCATTCTGAAAAATTTAAGTAAAAAAAGCTTTTTTGGAGACTGGCTCTCAGTATTTAATTCAGGCTGCCAGTGACCTACACTATAGTTTAGGTTGGTCCTCAACTGTCAGAGATATTTCTGCCTCAGCTACCTGAATTCTGGGATTACAGATCTGTGCTGCTACGCCCAACTGGTTGAAGAATTTTAAGCAAGAGTAAATCATGGTAGCTGACCTGGAATAGAATTTGGATTTGGAGTACAGCACAAGGAACTAGATAAGGAGGCTCTTTTAGGTAATCTAAAAAGAGGTGGGACTGGGATAGGGCTAGAGAAAGGAAGACAGGTAAGTCTATGGCTTATTGTGACACCTGACTCATGTCTGCTGCCCTTAAACACGCTCAGGGTCCATTTGTGACTTGGAGATCAGAAGTGCAGATAGTATATGGACACATTAGCTCCCAGGATCTATTCGAGCATAGTCAAATTCATACTGATAAAAGATTGTTTCTTGTAGGGCTTGTAAAACTACAGTCTAGTTAGTCTGTCACATTAGGGTGTTTCTAAAGATTTAAGACACTATAAAAATGAATAAAAGTGGTATGAATTTACAAAGGGAAAAAGATGCACCTGTATTCTTAGCATTTAATTTCCTACACTCTCCTTTTAGCTTTTAATTAGCAAACATGAGGGCCAGGGATTTAGCTCAGTGGTTCTGGTGTCTGCCTGGCCAGCACAAGGTCCTGAGTTTGATCCCTGGTACCACACACCACAGTGCAGGACATGGTGACTCACACCTGTTATCCCAGCACTCGGGAGGCAGAGGCAGGAGGGTTGCTGTGAGTCTGAGGCTTGTCTGGGCTACATAGTGAGTTCAGGGCCAGCCTGAACTACAAAAGAGAGACCTTGTCTCATAAAACTAAAACAAAACAAAACAACTAATTAGCAAACAAGGTAAAGCTAAAAGAGCAGAATAGGAACAAGCTCTAGTGTAGGACACAGGAGAGAGAGAACAAGATGGTTAGGGCATCTGAAGAATGAGGCTTTTTTCAGCCACTAGGGAAGATTTCTCTGTTCAGAAATTAAAGTTGGAAGCCAGGTGTGGTCCCACACATCTGTAATCCCAGCACTTGAGAGGCTGAGACAGGAGGATCACCACTAATCTAAGGCCAGCCTGGGCTACTAGTGAGTTCAAGGCAGTCTGAACTATAATGAGACCCTGTCTCAGAAGACAAGCAAAAATAACATGTGTTTAGCCTCTTCATTTTGGGGGCTAGAAGCTGAGATCTGGAGAGTGTAGCTAGCTCAGTGTCACGCAGTGTGAGTCAGAGCCTAGACTGGGTGCCCAAGACAGGAATGCTGTCTTATGCCCCAAGAAATTCTGTGTCATAGTAGTAGATTGCTATGCATTTGTGAGTATTAGGGTTATTTTACTTCTTGGAACAAAATCACACACCTAAAATTAGCTTATTGGTGTTCGCTGTGCCAGGGCATGCCTTGTCCCCGCATGCCTTATCACTGTGCCTTGAAAAATTGAAAACAGGGAATCCCTGTGCATAGCAGGGAAAAGGGTGTTAATTCTGTTTCAAGATCAAGAAAAATAAGGATAATTTGAAATTTACAGTTTGTAGCAGCAGTACCTCTATACCTTGATTATCACAGAGAGCAGGCAGAGGGCCAGGGCTTTAGCTCAGTGGTTCCTGCATCTGCCTCGAAAGCGCACAGTCCCAAGTTTGATCCCTGGTACCACATACCACAGTGCCACACGTAGTGTCTCGTGCTTGTAATCCCAGCAATCAGTACCACACACCACAACACCAGGCATGGTGGCTCACGTCTGTAATCCTAGCCCTTGGGAAACAAAGGCGGTGGATTGCTCTGAGTTCGAGGCTTGCCTGGGCTACATAGTGAGCTCAGGACCAGCCTGAACTAAAAAGCAAGACCCTGTCTCAAGAAAAGGAAAGAAAAGAAAAGATCAAGGTGGGAAGAAGGGAACAGCAAAAGAAAAAAAAAAGATCCGACAGAAAAATTGAAGCAGTCCCTGCCTCCAGATTTGGCAGTAAAGGAACTGAACCAGGCATCATAATGATTTGGGGGGGGAACACACACACACACACACACACACCTCTTGGGGCTTAAAGGCATAGCTCAGTGGCAGAGAGTATGCTGAGTGTACACTTGGCCATGGATTCAATCTCTAGCACTAAATTTTCTTTTGTTCAGGGGATCAAACTCAGGACCTTGTGCCTATAATAAGGTAGTGCCACCAAGCTGAACCCGCCACCCATGATTCTTTTTTTTTTTTTTTTTTTTTTTTTTTCTTTTTGAGACAGGGTCTCGCTTTGTAGTTCAGGCTGGCCCTGAGCTCACTATGGTGCCCAGGCAAGCCGCCGCAAAGCTCAGCAATCCTCCTGTCTCTGCCTCCCGAGTGCTGGGATGACAGGCGTGAGCCACCACGTCTGGCACTGTGGTATGCGGCGTTGATTGTTGGTGGGTGTGTCTCCACACCCAGCATTATATGTGGTTACCGGGGATCAAACTCAGGACCTTGAGCTTGCGAGGCAGGCGCCGGAACCACTGAGCTAACCCTCCGGCCCCGCCACCCATGATTCTTTTTTTTTGAGACAGGGTCTCACTTTGTAGTTCAGGCTGGCCCTGAGCTCACTATGGTGCCCAGGCAAGCCGCCGCGAACTCAGCAATCCTCCCGTCTCTGCCTCCCGAGTGCTGGGATTACAGGCATGAGCCACCACGCCCAGCATTATATGTGGTAACTGGGGATCGAACTCAGGTCCTTACGCTTGCGAGGCAGGCGCTGGAACCACTGAGCTAACCCTCCGGCCCCCACCCATGATTCTTAATATTTATTCTTACCATGTGATGTAGGATGGATCCTGAATTGTTCTAGGCTTCCTGACCAGTTGTCTAATTAATTTGTACACTCAAAAGTTGTCTTTTTACTTTTTTTTTTTGAGATAGGGTCTCAGTGTAGTTCAGGCTAGCCCTGAGCCCAGGCAAGCCTCGAACTCAGCAATCCTCCTGCCTCTGCCTCCTGAGGACTGGTATTACAGGCCTGAGCCACCATGCCTGGCTGTTTTATTACTTTTCCTACCTATTTTTACCGTTTAACACGAAATAGTAAGCAGTCACTTTGCTTTGTTCAGGCAACACATTGTTTAGTAGCTATTTTGCAGCTAGGTGGGGTAAATTTGCTCAGACTGCAACAGGATATGAATCATTTACATTTACAGATTGACCTAGTCTCACTTTGTTCTAAGAAGAGTTTTAATAAAGCTTGTATCGCATGACATAGGAAATATGTCATCATTTATGTTTTCAGCATCATTCTCAATTTTCAGAATCAGTGGTAAACCTGAAAATTTGAGTTGCCACAATAAATATGTAGTATAAACTATAGAATGAATCCAACAAAACCTTATCAGCCATTTGTGTCAATTGTTTAAGGTTTTTGGATTTGGGTAGTGAACATGGAGTAAAGGACAGCAAAGCACAGATAGCAAAGCCTCCAGTAAATAGATTTCTTATGGGAGACTTATTTTTGATAAATGAACATGAATTACAAGTAATGGTGGATGCTAGTGCTGAGAAGCTGAATTGCATATCTCTATACTAAGAATATCTAAGAGAAAAAGGAAGATATGGCCTTATGTTATATTAATAAGAGGTGAGTAGTATTTCTGAACTTTGAATGTTGTCAAAAAAGAAAAACATTGAAAAATATCGAATTGAATTGGAGAAAGGGAAGAAGCAGGGAAAGATAAAAGAAGCTTTCAGCAGAAGCCGACCACAAGTCCATCTGGGGCTGTTGTTTTTCCCGCTGCGTTCAGCAGCTCCACTGCAGAATTTAACATGAAAAAGTATACTTACTTTAATATTTGCTAACGCTCTGTACTTTATAAGTGTTCTGTTCTTTGATGTAAACAAATTCTGATCTTTAAATATAGCAAACCATCAAAAGGAAATAGTTTTGTACCTTGCTATTTATGAAACTAGCTGTGGCAAACCGCTCCTAAGGCGGCTTAAACTGATCGAATCAATGCTAAGAATTTGAATCAAATATGGTATTTACCTGCACTTTTTTCAGGAAATTGTGTTTTTAGAATATCAAGAAGAAATGTACTTTATTGCACAAAATTGCTCAGACTTCCTGTGTACACGTGTGCTCATCGCACTGCACGTGGTGGCATGGCAGGGCCAAACAGCGCTCGCCCTGATAAATAGCGTCTGTCTTGGTGAGATCATTCTTACCGAACTGGTGTCTTTTTCTGTTTTTGTACTCAGTTATGCTGTAATTGCCTATGGCTGTGCCAGCTGCCCAAAGCTAACCTGTGAGAGGGAAGGCTGCCAGACTGAGTTCTGCTACCACTGCAAGCAGATATGGCATCCAAATCAGACCTGCGATATGGCCCGTCAGCAGAGGGCACAGACACTGCGAGTTCGGACCAAACACACTTCGGGTCTCAGTTACGGGCAAGAATCTGGACCAGGTATAAGTTGGCGATGTCTCGTCGTCTCTTTACTTGGTATTTCATAATGTGAATCAGAGTTGGAAGAGATTATCTTATGACCTCAGTATTCTTGGAATCCAGAGAACAGAAAATACCACTTGATTTTACTTTTTTTAAATGCACCGGTGGGGGGAATTGAACCCACCTACTCTGCCTCTACACCTACTCTACCTAGCTACATTGCCAGTTATCGGTTTTTCTTGGTTGTTGAGATGGAATATTATCCTTGAACTCCTGGCTTCAAGCAGTCCTCCTGCCTCAACCTTGGTGTTGGCTGCACCATAGATATACCAGGAGGATGGGCTGTTGAGACAGGGTCTCACCTGGTAGTTCAGGTTGGTCTTGAACTCAGTGCGTGGCACAGACTGACCTTGAACTCAGGGTCATCTTTCTGCCTCAGCCTTCCAAGTAGTGTGATTACCGGTGTGCACCATCATGTCTGGCTTATACCTCTCATAATATATTTAATATATAGCTTCCCTCTCTGACCCTTATGGGTTATCCCAGCCACATAAAATTGAAATAAAATTGGATTCTCAGGTTTCTTCCTTTTTAGGAACAGATCTTAGTAGAGTGGAAGACAGTTCCTTTTGTGAGGGTCTTTTTCAGTACTTCCACTGTGAGCAGAAAGACATTTAGGCAGTACCAAGTCTGTACTGTTTGCCTTCTACCTTAAAGTGCGTCAATGTTTTTAGACATAAGGTATAGATTTTAGAAACAGAAATGCCATTAGAGATTAATGATTAACCTTAAAAAGGGGCTGTCATACATTCAGTTCCAGCCCTCACAGCTACAGGAAACCTATTTTAAAATGTCAGTGGATTTATTGTCTTTTATGATGTACCTTAATTCACTGATGTCGTTTGGAAGAGGCTAGTAGGAAAGATTTTCCCATTTGCCTTTCCTGGCACAGCATAATTTCCTAAATTATCATTTTAATAGGATAGTTTCTAACTTGCTGTGAAAATCACCAGGTACATGCTGTATAGCATACCCAGTAGTTTTAACATTTTGAATTTAAAGGTATCATGAGAAGAAGCAATGGTGCATACCTATAATCCCAGCATTTTGAGAGGCTGAGGCAGGAAGATCACAAGTTCAAGTTCCATCTAGGCAATTTAATGAGACCCTCTGTGTCAAAATAAAAAGAGACAGGGATGTAGTTCAAGGCAGAGACCCTGGGTGCAATCCCCAGTACCTGAAGGGGAAAGGGGTGAGGGAATTGGATGGGAACAGACTGTGGATTGTGTTACTAGCAAATCACAGTAATATTTGTTGAACCCGAACATTAGTGTACTGAACTAACAGTTCTCAAAGTTGCAAGCAAGCCAGGTGTGGTGCTGTACACACCTGTAATCTCTAGCTACTAAAGAGATTGAGACAGGAGGATCACAAGTTCTAGGCCAGCCTGGGCAACTTATCAGGAAGAGCTTCTGTCTCAAGATCAAAGTAAAAAAGTCTGGGAATGTAGCTCAATGGTATGCCACCTGTGGGTTGAAGCCCCAGTCCCACAACAACAACAAAAAAACTTGAAACAATCCCAGGCTGCCAACTGCTCTTGCCATAGGTCTCTGCCTTTAAATCTACCAGCCTATTGGCTGACGGAAATTCTGTTTTACTTAGAACCATTTTTCTTTCTAGGGAAGTCTGTTGTTCAAAGCGTGACTCAAGTGCTATATTAGATGTCAGCCACTGGATAGGCAGCACAGTGTGAAATGAGATCTGTTTTATGGAAATTCCTAAGCTCTGGACCTGGCCAACCTTCCAGGAAAATGTGTTGCATACTCTGGAATCTTCAGTCAAGAGTTCTTGACTGCTTCCTCATTTCCTGTATCTGCTCTTAGGAATAACTAAGTCAAACTAGGTGTAACTGGGGGTGTTTTTCTACCCATTCTTCCCCCCTAGCAGATGACATCAAGCCATGTCCACGGTGCAGTGCTTATATTATCAAGATGAATGATGGAAGCTGTAATCACATGACATGTGCAGTGTGTGGCTGTGAATTCTGCTGGCTTTGTATGAAAGAGATTTCAGACTTGCATTACCTCAGGTGAGACAGGAATTCTCTTACCCGTTTTGGAAAAAAACATGTCAAAAAGACATGGGTCACTCATGACAGAATAAGGAAGCTGTAAAAAGTTCCTTTGATGCACCCCTGTGATTATGTGTTTCTTCAGTTTGGCAACTTCCAGGAATTATTTCCATAACCTTCTAGATTATGTCTCCTTCACCCCTAACATGGCATTGAAGGATTTTCAGAGTCTGGTCCTAATCTACTTTTCTAGCCATGCTCTTGTTTCATATATGGACCTGCTCTTCTCTGCGTCTCTCTTTGTTGTCTTGCCTCCATTTCATCCCTCACTTTCATTTTCTGCCTCATTTTTAACTGGTATTCCTTTATTGCTCTCATTTAAATGTCTTCACTACTTTGTGTGTAGGTCTAATCCTACTAGACTGTGACCTTTTTGTGGTTTATTGCCTTTAGTGAGTTTCCAAAGAATTGGATGAATAGTAAAATACTGTCCTACAGTTAATATTTACAAACCTTACTTCCATTTTAGTGAATATTTGAGTACTTATTACATAACAGTCATTGGGGACACAGGAGTGAAAATGAAATGATTCCTACTTTCAGAATTGCTTATCCTGTCAAGTACAGAAGATAGTACCAAGGAAATGAGGAACGAGGGTCAAGCACAGGAGGGTGGAGTGTAGAAGTATCCAAACTCAGAGTATCAAACTAACATGAAGAGTATGATGAACAAGCTACATAGTGAGTTCAAGGTCATGCTGAACTTTATAGCAAGACCCAGTCTCAAAAAAAATATATGGGGCTGGAGATTTAGCTTAGTGATTCTGGCACCTGCCTAGCAAGCACAAGGTCCCTGGTTTGATCCCTGGTAACCACACACAACAAGGCCAGGTGTGGTGACTCACGCCCACCAGCAATCAGTACCACATATCACAGTGCTGGGCGTGGTGGCACATGCCTGTAATCCCAGCACTTGGGAGGCAGAAGCAGGAGGATTGCTGAGTTCAAGGCTTTCCTGGGCTACATGGTGAGCACTGGACCAGCCTGAGCTACAAAGTGAGACCCTGTCTCAAAAAGAAAAAAAGAAAAAGTATGATGAGCTTTTCCTAAGAATGTAGTAGTTTGTGGTACCTATTTGGTGTGGTAAGATTTATGCCAAGAGACCACACAGAGTGTTCATTAGATGCAGGGTACAGTGCATTTAAATGAGATGTCAAGTGCACAGGCTATGCAGACTCCCACGTGTCAGTCACCATGTGGATCAGTATTAGTGGGTCAAGGAAGATAGAGTTCAGCAGAGAAGGAAAAGTAGTTTCATTTGGGGGACTTGTCTTTACAAAAACAAGTAAAGAGCTGCCAAGTGTGGGGGTGCACACCTGTAATCCCAGCACTTGGGAGGCTGAGGCAGGATTGCTATGAGTTCAGAGCCAACCTAGATCACATAGTTCAAGGCCAGCGAGACCCTGTCAAAAAAAAAAAAAAAAGAAAAAGAACCAAGATCTCTAATAGTCTAGGCTTGTCCTTTGCCCTCTCTTGTGTAATACATTTGTTCCCTGTCACCCCTTATGACTTAATCACTCCTGTTGAAAAAAAAAATATTGCTCTTATCAAACCCTCTGGTGACAATAGCTATGTTTATGAAATTGACATTAACTTCGGTATGTTTCCTCTGTAGTCCCTCTGGCTGTACATTCTGGGGCAAAAAGCCATGGAGCCGAAAGAAGAAAATTCTCTGGCAGCTGGGCACACTGATTGGTGCTCCGGTAGGGATTTCTCTCATTGCTGGTATTGCCATTCCTGCCATGGTCATTGGCATTCCTGTTTACGTTGGAAGGAAGGTAAGACCTGCTGAGTTCAGTACCTGTTCTGCCATCAAGTTTATTGGCAAAAGTTTGAGGAAAATGAGAAAAAGCTTGTATTTATTTCAGAGCTGTCTGAAAACCAGCTGGTTCCAAGCTAAAAATAACTTTATTAAATAAATTTTTTTTAAAACCCCGTGAGAATTGAAAGTACTTATTAATAAACATCCTGGGCCTGGCTTGTCTCAATGAGTGAAAAGTGAGATGTTTATTTAATTCCTCTGAATTATTTTGCCTCTGTTTGGATTAACTTCTTTTGTGTAGTTTATATATTTGTGGTCCGAGTTAGGTTAAAATTTGAAAAAGACAGTTCTTCAGGGTGGAGGGTATGTTTCAAAATAGGTAATTCAGAAATGCATATTCAGTTGTCCTTCATTCATGGCAAAACACTGATGTCCTAACTTGCTGACCTGGGTGCTTTTCTCATTCTCAGATTCACAGCAGGTATGAGGGGAGAAAAACCTCCAAACATAAGAGGAATCTGGCCATCACGGGTGGAGTGACCTTGTCTGTTATCGCTTCCCCGGTGATTGCTGCTGTTAGCGTTGGTAAGTGAGGCAGTCAGTCCCCGAGTCCTCATTAGCTTTCTGACCTTACCAGTCCAGCCAGCTGGTTTCATCCTGGAGTCACTGCACTTTATGGCAGACTCACCTTGGTAGTTAGCTCTACTTGACACTGTTGTTCTGATTACTTGTGGCTACAATAAATTAAAGTATGTCTTCAAGAGAAGTTGGATTAAAAAAATTACCTTCCAGGCCAGGGATTTAGGTCAGTGGTTCCAGCATCTGTCTAGCAAATGTAAGGTCCCGAGTTTGATCCCCAGTACTACATAACCTCAGTGCTGGCCGTGGTGGCTTATGCCTGTAATCCCAGCACTCAACGAAGTGGAGACAGGATTACTGAAGAGTTCAAGGCTTGTCTGGGCTCCACAGTGAGCTCAGGGCCAACCTGAACTACAAAGCGAGACCCTGTCTCAAAAAACTAAACAAAAAATTACCTTCAGCCCAATTATTTCATCCCTCTGCTTTATCTCCTTGCTGTGGGACTTACAGAACCAAAAGACTCACAGTACTTTGGGAAGGATGAAAGTTTGTCCCAGGAAAATAATACCTAACTTTTTTTTTTTTTTTTTTTTGTGAGACAGGGTCTCGCTTTGTAGTTCAGGCTGGCCCTGAGCTCACTGTGGAGCCCAGGCAAGCCGCCAGAAACTCAGCAATCCTCCTGTCTCTGCCTCCCGAGTGCTGGGATGACAGGAGTGAGCCACCATGCCCGGCACTGTGGTATGTGGTATTGATTGCTGGTGGGCGTGAGTCACCACACCCAGCATTGTATATGGTTACCGGGATCGAACTCAGGATCTTGTGCTTGCAAGGCAGGAGCCGGAACCACTGAGCTAAATCTCTGGCCCCTAACTAACATTTTATATATTTCTTCATGTAGCAGGACTGATTCTAAGTGTTTGCATATATTAATTCATTTAATCCTCACAATCCTCTCAAAAAGCAAAATGGTTATAAGCAGAAGGATGTATTAACTTTCCCCCAATCATTTTCCTAGGATGTGAATCAAGAAACTGACTTCAGATTCTGTCCTCATAATATATAAGCCATTCAACCACATATAGTGCGATTTGGTTTGGTTTGGTTTGGTTTTTGAGGCAGGGTCTCGTTTTGTAGTTCAGGCTGGCCCTGAGCTCCCTATGTAGCCCAGGCAAGCAATCAAACTCAGCAATCCTCCTGCCTCTGCCACCCAAGTGCTGGGAACTATGTTTTGGTTTTTTTTTTTTTGAGACAAGGTCTTGCTATATAGTTCAGGCTTGTCTTGAACTCATGGCAGTCCTCCTGCCTCAGCCTCCTTAGTGCTAGGATTACAGGCAAGTGCCACCATACACAGCCATAATGTAATTTTGGAATTAATGCTCTGGACGGGTTCTAAACTCCAGTAGTCACTTATTAAATGTTGGATTCTTCATTGGTTCCTGTGTTAGCACTTCAGTAAATAGAAGAAAAGAAGCGACAATAATATATACATACTCTACTGGACACTGTTTACATTCAGGCCTGGGAGATGGGTCCATGGTTGACGAGCCAATAAATTAGAGCCAAAATTAGCATCCAGACCTTTCTGATTGCAAATTTCATGGTCATTCTGTTCCATCAGGCAGCCTTTTTGTAATATCCACTCTGTCTTTCTTGGCCCTGCATAGAAGTGATTTGTCTCTGCCCAGCCTTAGAAGGAGGATTTAGGGTGGTCACGACCTGATGGCCTGCTGATATGCTTCCGTCTCTTCCCCTAGGAATTGGTGTCCCCATTATGCTGGCGTATGTCTATGGGGTTGTGCCCATTTCTCTCTGCCGGGGAGGTGGCTGTGGAGTGAGCACAGCGAACGGAAAGGGCGTGAAAATTGAGTTTGATGAAGATGATGGTCCAATCACAGGTAAAAGGATTTTTATTTCCATTTCAGTTTAAGGGACAGAAGATACAAATCAATAGAATTTAGCACATTTTGCAGAAAGATTGCCATTGAATTATTTTAGATAATGAGTTTTGTAGGGAGTAAAGTATTTTTAGCTTTTCATGTCTTTGTTCCAGAATTATTAGGTTAACCCCTCTGTCCTCATCTCTGTGTGGTAGGTATAAACTAGGAGGATCCAAAGTAACTCCCAAGTGTGCCAGTGGCAGTAGTGAGCCTAACAAAGCCTCGTATCAGTATGCTACTTTATGATTTTCAGAGGACGTTACACAGTTATTATCTCACTTTTTACAACAGTTTTCTGAAGAGAGGGGTAAGGGCTATTATTATCCCTATTTAAATAAGAACTACTTGAAGCTCTTATTTTATTTATTTATTTTTTGAGACAGGGTCTCGCTTTGTAGTTCAGGCTGGCCCTGAGCTTACTATGTAGCCCAGGCAAGCCTCGGACCTACAGCAGTCCTTCTCCATCTGCCTCCTGAGTGCTGGGATTACAGGCATGAGCCACCGTGCCCGGCACTATGGTGTGCGTTACTGATGCTGGGTGTAAGTCACCATGCCCGGTACTGTTATATGTGGTTACTGGGGATTGAACTAGGGACTTTGAGCTTGTTAGGCAGGCGCTGGAACCACTGAGGTAAATCTCCGCCCCCCCCCACAGCTTTTATTTTAATAGCTATTAAGAGCTTCTGCAGAGCAGGAACTAGAACAAGTCTTGACTTAAATGTTGTTTCTACTCTACCATCTTAACTCTGGACAGATAGCCCCAAAAGTTTTTCAGGCTTCATAGTAGAATCCACATATCACATAAACATATTTTGAAATCTTGGAATCAGAATTTTAGCTTAGTGTGACTGTGACTTTGGTCAAGTCATTTGGTTTTGAATTCTAATTTCTTCTAAAATGTAGGCTTTTAGTGACCAGTTATTAAGATTAAATACAAGTATGTTAAAACACCCAGTGTTTGGAGCCAGGCATGGTGGTTCACCCTACAATCCCAGCACTCGGGAGGGGTTCAAGGCTTGCCTGGGCTACGTAGTGAGCTTAGGGCCAGTCTGAACTACAAAGTGAGACCCTGTCTCAAAAAAAAAAGAAAAAAAATACACCCAGTGTTTGGAGCTTGCATATTGTAGTTGTTCATTGAGTGAATACCTTAGTACTTTTCTACAGGAAGATCCTGTACTCTGATGTCATGGCACAAAAATGTCTACCAGATATTTTTTTTTTTTTTGAGACAGGGTCTCACTTTGTAGTTCAGGCTGGCCCTGAGCTCACTATGTAGCCCAGGCAAGCTTCGAATTCAGCAATCCTCCTGTCTCTGCCTCCCGAGTGCTGGAATTATAGGCGTGAGCTACCACGCCTGGCACTGTGGTATGTGGTATTGATGGCTGGTGGGCCTGAGTCACCACGCCCACCATTGTATGTGGTCACGGGATCAAACTCAGGACCTTGCACTTGCGAGGCAGGCACTGGAAGCACTGAGCTAAATCTCCGGCCCGACCAGACATTTTTGATGCTGTGCTGTTTTGAATTGAGATGTTTGGTTCCACCCACAGTAGCAGATGCCTGGCGAGCCCTCAAGAATCCCAGCATCGGGGAAAGCAGCATCGAAGGCCTGACGAGTGTGCTTAGCACCAGTGGAAGCCCTACAGATGGACTCAGTGTTATGCAAGGCCCATATAGTGAAACAGCCAGCTTTGCTGCCCTCTCAGGGGGCACACTTAGTGGTGGCATTCTCTCCAGTGGCAAGGGAAAATATAGCAGGTAAGCAAAAGGCTGATTTCTAACAAAAAGCTGGAATTATAAATGGTACTGAGCCACCTCTACCAGGCTTCTTCCCTATATCATCTCTCTTTGATTTAATGGTCAATAGTGTTTTCTTTTACCTTGAGCAAAGTGTGGAGAGTTCTTTCCATTGTGCCATAGCCGTTCCATATGAAAAATCTTGAGTTTAGATCCTCTGCTCCCTTAGGCTGCCTAAAAAGGGGAGTGACAGACATTTGTATAGAATTTCTGTGGCTGGTTCTTCATTGGGCCAGTCTCTGGCTCCCAGTGAATAGCATTTCTGCTATATCTTACTATACTGGTGCTATAATACTCATAACTTTTCTATTTCCATTGGATGGATAAGGACGATTGACTCTCTGAATTTGTGTTGAGAATATATAAAACTTTATGACCAAAACAATTACGACTTGCCTGGTCATTTTTTCATTTAGACAAATCAGAATATAGTCAGAGGGTGTTAGACGGTAATATAGTTAACAGGTGTTAGATGAGGAGTTAGTTGATTCACTGAAAAGAGCATCCCGGGAAGAGGCCAGGTGCAGCAGAGCAAGATAGAGATGTCGAGGAGAGGCCTTTCCTCAGACGTCTGAAGGCCTTCAGCTCGGAGGAGATCAGACTTCTGTGACTTACTCGAAGAAGATGAAAATGACTAGACAGAAGGAATTGGGGTACAGTGCAGGGATACAGGAAGTGTTTAAAGTGAGACCAGATGGCCATCTTGGCTGTTAAAAGGATTCAAGCAACAAATCAGAGGTGGACTGGATCTTACACCTTTGTGCCTGTCAGTCAGCTGGCAGCCTCTTAAAAACAGATTTTAGGGCACATTCCCAGTAGTGGTAACTCAGAGTCTCCTGAAGGGGGATCTGGGGGTGGGGAGGGCAGGTCTGTGATTAGATTTTTTTTTGGGGGGGGTGGTACCAGGGATCGAGGGTCTGTGATTAGAAAAGCCCCCCTGGTGAGTCTGTCATAGGCATGGTATGACCCAGAAGCTGGAAACCATCTGAGTAGGTGGTGGCCATTGAGAAAGATTTGCCAGCTCAGCAAGTCCGTGCAGAGCTGCACCTATGGCCTGGTTCCTGACCAAGTGTATTGTCTCTTGCGTGCCCCTCATTTCCATCCTGAGCACATCTCAACTCACTCTTTTCTTGTCATTGTTTTGTTTTAACTTTGGTTTTGGTTTTTGTTCTTTTGAGAGTGTCATTATGTAGTTCAGGCTGTCCTTGAACTCACTGTGTATCTTATGCTAGCCACACATTTTTAGTGGTCTCCCTGTCTCAGCCTCCCCAACCATGCCTGGCTTCCTCAGCACATTCTCAAAGAGCACTTGAAGCAGAGCAGGAGAGCGGAGGTGCAGGTGGCTGGATGGAGGCTGCTGCTGACTGTGTCCCATGACTCTGGTGTCTGTTGTAAGGGGATCCCACCCCCATATGCTGGAGAGTTCACTGCTGTGCTCTCTGAAAGCCAGCTCCTCTTAAAAGCGCAAACAGGCCTAATTGGAGAGTGGCTTGCTGAAACTGCAGCTTAGCCAATCCGGCTGTTCCAGTTCTGTGAAAGCCTTTCTTTTATAGGAAGTGAATGAGTCAGATGGGCTTGACTGTGAAACCCATTATGAGGAAATATTTAAGTGTGTAACAAAATGGTGTTAGAGCCAAGAAAGGAAATAGTTATGAGTCTCAGCTCGGAGACAGCATTGGGAAAGTGCTGTTCTACCAGAAAGGAGGAGGTTAGCTCTGACGATGAGTCCTTCAGTCCTTTGGCCCAGAGGTAATTTGATTGCTAAGTGTTTGAATTCCTATGATGTACATGGCCTGGAGGGTAAAAGTGTGCCTAAGGTGTAGTCTCTGGTTTCGTAGAGCTGACAGAGGAGTGGGAGAGAGGTGCACAGATTGACAAGTAAGAAGATGGCTGTGGGAGGTCTTAGTTGGAAGTGGCTGCTTTGTTGGGCCAAGGAAGATGTACCTCTTGTTGTTAAGGGCAGTTGTGAATGTCAGTTTTCCAGGCAAAGAGAGAGAAAAGAAACTTTGGAGAAGTCTTCCAAGGACTACTAATATGTGCAAAGTCATGGAGGTATGAAGTATAGCTTTAGAAGGATTATGTTTGAGGCCTACAGTGAGAGGTAGAACTGGAAAGAGATTCCTGGAGACCAGAAGGCCCTGGCCGGAGGCATCCAAGAGAGAACTGCTAGAGTGATGATGGGTCTTTTTCCACACTGACACTGACCTGGAGGCTGTTTGATTTGGACTAAGGGGGCAACTGGAAAGAGCCCCTAGTAATTCAGGAAGGAGATGTTGGGGACCAGAACTGAAGCAGAAGTAGTGGGGATAGAAAGGAGGGGACGATTTCAGTAGATCTTTAAGAGAGAAAGGTGGGGGCATGTCATTCAAGCTGCTTGACACTTGGAGGTGATCAGACAGATTGTCACAATTCGCAGAATAATGGAAGAGACGTGTGCCAGGAGGCAGACTTTCTCAGAATGCCAGGTTTCATATTAACTTGAACGTCCCCTCTTTACACAGGTTAGAAGTCCAAGCCGATGTCCAAAAGGAAATATTCCCCAAAGACACAGCCAGTCTTGGTGCAATTAGTGACAACGCAAGCACAAGAGCTATGGCCGGTTCCATAATCAGTTCCTACAACCCACAGGACAGGTATGTGACAGCCAGGACAGGATGCATTGGAACATGTCTGGTGGGCACTAGGGCTCCAAAGCTCCTTGCCTCCTGTCAGGGCTCTGTGGGCCATCTAGTGAGATACGTCGTGTGCCCTGTGAATTCACTGAGCAAGTTCTTGGTCCTGGAGGCAGCATTTGGCATCTCTTGGTTCTTGTGAGGACTTGGTGTTTAGACATTCCTTCCTTTTCTCTGTTCTCCAACCCCCACCACAGGCCTGCTCTTTCTCAGTTTTTATAAGTGTGTCATTACTCACATGGAATTAAAGGACTAACTGGTGTTCATTGGTGTCTGTGAGTCTAGTTTCTGTTCTCCCCTTACTTGATAGAGTTCCGAGAGCCTTTTTTCCTTTCGTGTTGAGTGGTGTGTCTGGCATGGTGGGGTTCCGGCGCTCCTTCACTGCAGGGATTCTGGCTTCTGATTGTGGCACCATAATAGAAAGCTGCAGTTCTGTCATATTTCGAGTAAGATAGTATGAGGTTCTGACCCTCAGTTGACTTTTAGAAGCTCTTTTCAGATGTTTAAGGAGAGTTGCTGTGGGGTGTTCATGCACCCACAGCAACTCGTGAGCTCTAGTCCACTGTACCTGTAGTTTTAAACTTCCTATGCAACTTACCATGCTGTATTGCTTCTGTCAACATAGCATGACCTGTGTGCATGACTCAGCACAGCGGATCTCTGTCTCCACAGGGAATGCAACAATATGGAAATCCAAGTGGACATTGAAGCCAAACCAAGCCACTATCAGCTGGTGAGTGGAAGCAGCACGGAGGACTCACTGCATGTCCATGCTCAGATGGCAGAAAATGAAGAAGAAGGTGGTAGCGGAGGCGGTGGTGGCGGTGAAGAGGATGTCCCCTGCACACACCAAAACTGTGAACAGAAAGACTGCCCGCCGAGCAAAGCTTGGGACGTCAGTCTGGCCCAGCCCGAGAGCATCCGCAGTGATCTGGAGAGCTCGGACACGCAGTCGGACGACGTGCCAGACATCACCTCAGATGAGTGCGGCTCCCCTCGCTCCCACACCGCAGTCTGCCCTTCCACCCCCACAACCCAAGGTGCACCGAGCCCAAGTGCCCACAAGAACCTCTCTGCCCCAGCCGAGGGCCAGACTGTCTTGAAGTCAGAAGGTGCAGAAGCCAGAGTATGAGGCGGAACAAATGCTCCTGTTGTGAGAAGCACACTTGTAACTGCATCTTTTGGAGTCTTTTCTTTTGGGGGGGGATAAATGTGTTTTATCTTTGAAGATTCTCTGGTCAGGTTTTCCCCAGGGAAATTCTGAGAAATTTGCAATTTCTTAACAGATAAAACATAAAAAAATTTTACCTTTAGTCCCCCCCACACCTTTTTTAGTTTTAATTTATTGGTTAAACTGATACTGATATCTGTGAGGTGTGTCAGAGTGTACATATGTATGTGTGTATATTGTATGTATGCTAACATTACTGAAGGACACATTTTAATAAAGATATCTGTTGTAATTCAACTCATCGCATTTTCCTTGGCTCAGATTGTCCAGCAGAGCCAAGTGTTTGATTGAAGCAGAACACTGTGGGTTTTTTTGTTTTTTTGTTTTTTTGTTTTTTTTTTTTTTTTTTGAGACAGGGTCTCGCTTTGTAGTTCAGGCTGGCTCTGAGCTCACTATGTAGCCCAGGCAAGCTTCGAACTCAGCAATCCTCCTGTCTCTGCCTCCCGAGTGCTGGGATTACAGGCGTGAGCCACCACGCCCAGCTGTTTTTTTCTTTTTGAGACAGGGTCTCACTTTGTAGTTCAGGCTGGCTCTGAGCTCACTATGTAGCCCAGGCAAGCCTCAAACTCAGCAATCCTCCTGTCTATGCCTCCTGAGTGCTGGGATTACAGGCATGAGCCACCACGCCCCGCACTGTGGTATGTGGTATTGATTGCTGGTGGGCGTGAGTCTCCACACCCAGCATTGTATGTGGTTACCGGGGATTGAACTCAGGACCTTGCGCTTGTGAGGCAGGCGCTGGAACCACTGAGTTAACCCTCCGGCCCAGAACACTGTGTTTTTGACAGTCTCTACAGCTGAGTTCTTCTAACCCTGGGGAAGAAGCGCTGGGTTCAGATGGAACTGCAGTGATGTCGCTTGTAAACCAGTGACTCCTAACATGACAGGAAGCAAAGCCAGGCTTTGCTGTGGACTGTGGTCAGACTGAGTTGTTAGCTGAGTCAGCTGGCGAGGGGCGCAGTAGATTGAAATGAACTTTGTTTGCCCTCTAGAGGCAGCTGTGCAGTGTGCCTGTGAGTGCTCTCCTTACTCTGTCTTGGATTATGGTTTTCTTAGTCCTGTGCTGCAGAGAAAAGGCCTGGCGGTCCCAGCAGCCCTGAGGAGCCGCCTCAGTGGACATTATCCAGTCGCAAGTCGGGGAACAGAACACTCTGAGGAGAAAGACGCACTGATTCTGTTTGATCACCAACCAGTGACATGAGTAACTGCTGTAAAGTACATGCCCCTCTGCACAAAAAGCTCTGTTGTCCTTCTAAGGAAGAGGGGCTAAGAAGTTTAAGGTTTATAATGAAAGGAACAAGGTGACCTGCTGTCAGAATCTCTCAATGCAGTTAGTTTTGTCTGACCTTACAGATAACCATTAAGCTAAATGAGTACTACTTGGGATTTTGACATTGCCTAGAAGGTATTTCCTCAGAAATGAAAGTCCGCACACACAAGAGCAGGACAGTTCAAAAAGCTCAGGGGACCCGAGGAGATGCAAGTCTGGCAGTCGCTTCCTTCGCGTTGGTGTGAATCAGTTACTCTTTTGTGCCCCAATCTTCCCTAATTCTCAAACCCAGTGAGGAGCCTCCAGGGCCAGACTACCTACCTACCACCTTAACCCCAGGCCCAGAGGAAAAATTGAAAACATCTTTCCCTGAGGACCAGATGGCTTTCTGTTTCCTTTCACAGATGCTCCTGCCCTTTTCTTCCTGGCCTGTTGTACTTCAGTGAGGACGAGGAGTCTCCACAACACCCAGCAGAGAGGATTCTTATCTCTTGAGTACCACGCTCCAGTTTGGCACATTTCCGTGGATTTGGGACAGAAAGTGTTTGTTAGTGGACTTTGGGTCTCTTGGAAGAAAGTGTCCTAGATGGTGTTCTGTGTGGCGGAGGAACCTGTTGGCAAAAGTCAGACAGTTGAGAAACCAATGCAAATTATCTATTCAAGACTCACAGTTCTCTTGAAACTTCAGCGAGAGGAGAGCAGTTCGCTTGGATAAAATCAAAGTGTGCAGAAGGGTTGTAGTTCACAGCCAGATCTGGATTTCTCCTCCGGGCTTCCCGTAGTCCCGTGGGACTAGGGCACCTGACTTGGAGTTTGTTTCTGCTTAGCCCAGGGGGCATAATAGGGAGTAAAGAATGACATGGTGTACTAGAAATGCTTTTGGTAAAGCCCCATGTTTTTCCCTCCTGTAGGAATATGAAGAAATAGGAGATTCTGGATATTGTCTAAGAAAGGACTCAGAACACTGGATAGGAAAAAAACAAGTTTATTTGGATCCTTACAGCACTGCTGTCACCTCCCAGGCCTTAGTAGCTGAAAAGGGCTCATCAGCACCACCTGGAGGAGAGCATGAGCAATGCATTGAGAAAATTAATGGTCTGCCGAGAACATGGGGAATGTTTAATTTCGTACAGCGTTCATTCTGAAATACTCTTTTCAGCTATGGGATACAGCAGTGAGGAAAACTAAATTCTTGTCCCTTAGGAACTTCAACACTATGGGTAAGACAGACACACAGTCTTGAGGTCACGGATGCTGAGGAATCAAAGGGAAGAGACTTAGAGGTGTGCAGCTTAGACAGACAGTACAGCCCTTTTTTTGTGTTTTTGTTTTGAGACAGGGTCTCGCTTTGTAGTTCAGGCTAGCTCTGAGCTCACTATGTAGCCCAGGCAAGCCTGGAACTCAGCAATCCTCCTGTCTCTGCCTCCCGAGTGCTGGGACTACAGGCGTGAGCCACCACGCCCGGCACTGTGATATGTGGTATTGATTGCTGGTGGGCCTGAGTCACCATGCCCAGCATTGTATGTGGTTACCGGGGATCGAACTCAAGACCTTGTGCTTGCAAGGCAGGTGCTGGAACCACTGAGCTAGCCCTCCGGCCCTTTTGGAAACAGGGCCTTGCTATGTAGTTCAGTCTGGCCCTGAGCTCACTATGTAGCCCAGAACTCACAGCAATCCTCCTACCTCTGACTACTGGGATTACAAGTGTGACTTGCCACACCCAGCATTATGGGATGTAGTACCAGGGATCAAACATCCCCAACTCGGGACCTTATGCTTGCAAGGCAGATGCTGGAACCACAGAGCTAAATCCCCAGCCCTCAAAGGGATCTTAGGCCATTTACTCAGGTTTCCACGCTTAGGGAGATGGCCACATTCAGGGCTTCAAGGATGACCTGGAGACCGGCCCTAGCCAGCGCAAATCCCGAGGAACCTTGAAGGCATGTGTAGTCTACTAGTTAGAGGCTTTTGAGATATTATGGATTGAATCCTTTCTCCCCAAAATCATATGTTGAAGTCCTAACCCCCAGTACCTTGAAATGTGACCTTATTTGGAAATAGGGTTGTTGCGGTATGGTTAAAGTAGAGGAGGTCATCCTACAGTAAGGTAACCCTTACTCAGTGTGATAGATGTTGGTATAAAAAGGGAAATTTGGACAGAGAAACGCACATACGCTGAATACTTCAGGCAAGTGAAGACAGAGGTCGGTGTGAAACCAGGGGAGGCCGAAGATTACCAGGAAAACCACGGAACGGATTCTCTCTTGCAGCCCTCTGAGGAACCGTGTGCCTACGGCACCTGGGCGTAGGACTTCTGGTTTCCAGCCCCAGGCAGCTTCTACCCTTGACGCCAACCAGCATGTGCTACTCTGTCCTGGTAGCCCTCGCAAACTAACACTTAAGTGGGGTTCGGGTGACATAAAGGCGCCGGGTCCAGGCAATGTCATGTCTCCGCTCTGGTTCCTCGCCAGCTCCTGTACGCACAGTTGTAATAGAAATGCCTGGCAGGTGGCAGAACCTTCATACCTACCCGCAGAGTGAAAGCTGTCCGGATAAAAACTGCCCAGGAAGCCTCCGGGGCCACCCTTTCCCAGCGGTCATAAAGCATCAGCCATGGTGCGCCTGACCAAATGAGCTCTGAGTGTGTCAAAGACAAGCTTGCGGGGAGCCGCTTCCTCCCTCAGCCACGGGTAACCTCCTGTGCAGGACTCGACGTGCACCTGTTATTACTGTATTCCAGCAGGACCTGGAATATGCTGTTTTCTCTCCCCCCTGGCGTCAGTGGTACATCTCACTGTCCTACATCCGGGTAAAAGTGCTTCTCCAGCCCTGTTACCTTTCAGGCCGCAGGCACCAGAATTACCTCACAGCTTCCAGGCTGTCACTGTTCCTGTTTCTAAGCCTCGTAAAAGGGTATTCTGGAGGATAGGGGGTCATCGTGCTTTGAGCGGTGCAAGCGGCATCTGGTATCATCTCTAAAGTGAAGGATGGGTGTTTACACCCCTCACCACAGAGGCTCTCATACACCCCGCCTGGTTACGCAGCCCTGATTTGTTCAGGTAACCAGGAAGGCCGCCGGCCCTGAGCCCCCAGAAGGAACAATCAACAACTGATGTGGGCGGCAAAGGACACGGTTTGGGCCTATGACCAAGCAGACCCACTGGTACGCGAGGCCCCTTAGGAAGATGAGGGTGCTATCTGTGTGATCTGGCAGCTGCCCACAAAGAAACCCCAGCGTGGAGCCCTCGGATTCTGGAATCAAGCCATCCCATTTTGGGCAACAGCTTTCTCCTTAGAAGCTGATACTCACCGTCTACTGGGCTCTGCTCCACGCTGTGGGGGAACCAACCAGGCACCTGATGGCATCTGAATTACATCAGACGACTCCATCGCAGAGAAGGCAGCGCAGTGACTGTTAAGATGGTAGTTCCCAGAGTCAGAGCGCCCGGGTTGGGATTCCATCTGCGCCGTCTGAGCAGCTTGTGACTGGGCAAACTAATCTTTCTGTCTCATGCCCTGCACTTGGGATTGTGAGGATTCAATGAACACATCCGACATCGCCAGGCCTAGCATCAGTTTTTGTGTTGATTACTGTCAGGCTTGTCATTGTTCTTGTTCATGAACTCACTAAATGCCTTTCCTGCTATTTCACTCAGCACTGCCTCTCAAATGGGGCACTGGGCTAAGACCCAGAGCAACTGGCCTCACAGAGCAGTCAGACGGCTTCGTAAAGACTCGCCTGCGGAAGTTCTGACCTGCGTTCTGACACTAAGTGACTGAGACGTGGGGTGTTCTTCCTTCCATAGTCAAACTACTAGGTCCAGAAGCCAAGGGGTGTAAGTGGGACAGTGGAATGCCTCAGAAATATCCCTAATAATTCACAAAGTTTTTGTTTTTGTTTTTTCTCGCTTTTTGGAGACAGGGTCTCGCTTTGTAGTTCAGGCTGGCCCTGAGCTCACTATGGTGCCCAGGCAAGCCGCCGCGAACTCAGCAATCCTCCTGTCCCTGCCTCCGGAGTGCTGGGATTACAGGCGTGAGCCACCACGACCGGCATTGTGGTATGCGGTGTTGATTGTTGGTGGGCGTGTCTCCACGCCCAGCATTATATGTGGTTACCGGGGATCGAACTCAGGTCCTTGCACTTGCGAGGCAGGCGCCAGAACCACCGAGCTAACCCTCTGGCCCAATTCAGTTTTTATTCCTTGTCCCTGTGACTTCAGTCTTCCTGAGTTTAGAAATCTCAGTATCTACAGGAGAGGGCAGAGACTCCAGTGGATCAGAAGTTCCCCGGCTCCTATGCCCTGAAGCAGTCACCTAAGTGGAGCCAACGATCTTGATTGTCAAGGGGACTCCTTGCTTATGGAGGCAGGAAGAGGCGAGTCTGAAATCCGAAGCGATGACTGCAGTTCCTGGAGTCCTGCCATGTTTAGGAGTAAAGGTTCCACAAGTCTGGACCACAAAAGGCGCAGTCCCTTTAGAAATATGGATTGGGTCACCCCGTGCAGTGAAGAACTGGGAAAAGGAACATCAAGAGTGGGAAAGTAGGGCCGGAGGGTTAGCTCAGTGGTTCCGGCGCCTGCCTCGCAAGCGTAATGACCTGAGTTCGATCCCCGGTTACCACATATAATGCTGGGCGTGGTGGCTCAAGCCTGTAATCCCAGCACTCGGGAGGCAGAGACAGGAGGATTGCTGAGTTTGCGGCAGCTTGCCTGGGCACCATAGTGAGCTCAGGGACAGCCTGAACTACAAAGCAAGACCCTGTCTTCAAAAAGCAAAAAAAAAAGAGTGGGAAAGTAGGGGGCCGGAGATTTAGCTCAGTGGTTCCAGCGCCTGCCTCGCAAGTGCAAGGTCCTGAGTTCGATCCCGGTAACCACATACAATGCTGGGCCTGGAGACTCAGGCCCACCAACAATCAATACCACATACCACAGTGCCGGGCGTGGTGGCTCACGCCTGTCATCCCAGCACTCGGGAGGCAGAGACAGGAGGATTGCTGAGTTCCAGGCTTACCTGGGCTACATAGTGAGCTCAGAGCCAGCCTGAACTACAAAGCGAGACCCTGTCTCAAAGAAAAAAAAAAAAGAGTGGGAAAGTAGGGGCTGGGGACTTAGCTCAAGTGGTACTGCACCAACCTTGGTTGCACAAGGCCATGAGTTCGATCCCTGGTATCACAAAACAAAGTATTTGAATATAAGCCAGCAATTCATGTTTTCTTCTTTTCTCTAGTTAAGAAATTCACAGCCAACAAGGTTAATTTTGATTTCTAGTGCTCGCTTCGGCAGCACATATACTAAAATTTTGAATTTCTATAGTTTTTGTTGGGAATAAAAATGTCATTCAGTTTAAAAAACTAATAAATCCCTTTTGGGAGGCTGGAGATGTAGCTCAATGGCAGAGACTTTTCTACCATGCACAGTTCAACCCCAGCACTGCAAACAAAATGAAAAGAAAAAACAAACACTTTTCTACTTAAAATAGAGCAATTTCCCTTTCTCTGATCCCTGACCGAGAAACAGCATGATTTAAAGCCAATGAGAGGGTTGGATGTAGCTCAGAGGTGCTACCTCCTGCCTGGCAAGTGCAAGGTCCTGAGTTTGATCCCCAGTTGTACACACACACAAACACACACACACACACACACACACACATGACAGTGAGGACAGCACAGGACTTTGTGCAGCTGAACTGTAACAATAATTCCTGTAATTCCTACAAAGTCAGTGGTGAAGGGACCTATGAGGTCAACCTGTCTCTCATCTGACAGAGAAAGAAACTGAGGCCCACTGAACAAGATAAAAACCACAGAGCTGAGTTTCTGCAGCTCCATCAGCCCAGCGCCTGACCTGATCTTGTTTGATGAAGTCGCCACCGAGAAGCCAGTCCTGCCAACCTTACTGTGCCAAACACTGTGTCAACAAGCTCCATGTAATGGAAGCCACCCCTGGGTGGGACTGTCTGGTGGGGGGACACTAAGGCCAGGGCATACCCAGAGGGCACGGTGCCAGACAGGCCTGTCAGTGTCCCTGTGCTCCCGGGACCTTCCGGGTGCCTTCCCTGACGTCCCCCCTGGTTCTGGTCACACAGCCAGGCTGAAAGAGAAGCGGGCACAGACCAAGCTCCGCGGTTTCAGACTTCACCCTCTTCCCACTCTGACGTCTCCTGCACAGAAAGAGGACGTCGTGGGTGGACAGCGACGATGTGTGAGCACAGCTGACACTGGTTGCCTTGTGAGGCCTGAGCTGTCATCAGAAGGAGGATCGGCAAGCGCGAGGGACAAGCCTGTCCCAGAGATGCCGCTTACGTCCCCTCTTGGGGGCTTCCTGCAGGCACAATCTGGACACATCTGGACGCGGCTCTCCACACCTCAGGCACCTGCCTTTGAGGACGTCCGTTCACCTCGCTGGCTGCCGGCAGCTCTGTGGCAGGCTTAGCCTGCACGGCGGGGCTTTAACACCATACCCGAGACTGGATAACGTGTAGGGAACAGGAGTTGATTTCTTATAGTTCGGGAAGCTGGGAGGTCCAAGGCCGAGGGGCCCACAGCTGGCCGGGGCTTCCTTGCCGTATCATCCTGTGGTAGAAAGTGGAAGAGAAAGCCAGCAGGATCGTGTGCATGCCCTGATAAGAGGAACCTCAGACCTGCAGCCTCCAAGCCTTTTACAGTCCGCTGGCAGAGGTGGAGCCCACAGGCCCGAGACGCCTCCCGTTAGGCCCCAACTCCCACCACGGTCGCACAGAGATGAAGCTTCCAACACGTGCTTTTTGGAGGACACATTCAAGCCGTAGCACAGACCCTGGCCTGCAGCACAAAAAGAACTTTATAGCCCGTAGACAGCAAGCAAGGCAGTGAGGGAGGGGAAATTGCCCATGCACAGCACCAGAAACCACAAGCGCAAATGAGAGCGGAATCAGCTTTCTCTTCCCCGCCTTCAGCCAGCAGAGGCCGGGAGACAGACAGCCAGAGGGCAGGAGGACAGAAGCCGGGACCGGTGTGGCCTGCTGGTTGTCCGTCAGTCAGTCGGGGCTGCGGGCTGCAGGAGGAAGTCTGGTCAGCTGACACCAGCCGGGTCAGGGCAGGTGAGGGACGGATTTGTCGCATGGAAAGTAATTGCTGACTTCTTCGCAGACAGCAATTTCAGGAGATAAGGGCACAGAAAATTGATTTCATTCTGCTGAGGAGCGAGTGGGAGGTGAGGAGGTGGAGATGGTGGCCGGCTCTTTCCTGGCAAGGGGAGCTTTTATTTTAGTAGAAGAGACTTAAATGTGTTTGGAGATGGAGGAAAAAATAGCAAGAAGGGAGGGGGGAGTGACAGCAGGAGAGGGGAGGTTGTTTATCCCGGAGAAGAAAGATGGCCAAGGATACTCCCGTAACATTGGATCGGGGCCTGTGGAGGGAGCGGAGGGTGACGGACTGCGAGAGTTACCGGCTGACACCGAGAGCACGGAAAGTTGACAAACACCCATCCCTTCTCCTCCTCCCTTGCTGTGTGGTTTTAGATGTTACAAGGCAAAAAAAAAAAAAAAAAAAATCAAAACTATGGCTGGTGAAATTAAGAGCAAACTTAAACTTTTCTGAAATTCCAGAATAGACATTGCTTTCTCCGAAGGATCTCTCTGAGGCCACTGTGTGGACAGAGGCTCCTTACTGGTAAAACTCTGAGGCGATCAGAGCAGAGAGAGGGAGAGGAGGCAGGGTGTCATTTTAATGCTGGGATCTAACTAACTGACCCTAAAGTACCCGAACTTCCAGCTGCGTCATCCAACACACTTCTCCCCTCCCCCAAATTCTGTTTCTGTTAGGACTCTGTCCTCTGTAACGGAACAAGTGCTGGCTAATACAGCGCATGGGGTTCCTAGTTGTATTAGGGTTCCATCATTATAAAAACATATAGAAGATAAATGATTTACGAAGAGACAAGGTTTACTTTGGCTTCGATGCTGGGCGTGGTGGTTTACACCTGTAACCCCAGCACTCGGGAGGCAGAGGCAGGAGGATTGCTGAGTTCAAGGCTATATAGTGAGCTCAGGACCAGCCTGAACTACAAAGCGAGACCTGTCTTTAAAAAAAGAAGGTTTACTTCGGCTCGTGGTCTTAGAGATTCTGGTCTGAGATTGAGCTATTCCATCACTTGGGCCTCTGGGCAGGTCAGCGTATCTTGGCAGGAGAACAGGAGTTGAAATAGTTCATTTTGTGAGTGAGGAAGCAAAAAGGACAGGCTGGGATTCCACCATCCCCTTCTGAAGACACCCCCAGTCACCTGGGGACCTGCCATAGGCCTCAAATCTCCAAGGTTTCCCCACCTCTCCGTAGAACACCCTGGGGGGGACCAGCCCTTGGAAATATGGACATTTGGGGGACACCTGTCCAGACCAAGGCCGTAGTGATGGACCCCGATGGTCTCAACTGGGTGCCTTCACACGCACTCACACAGAGAGGGTACCCTAAAACTCAGATCATGCTTTATGGGATTTGGTAGAAATATATCAGAAGGTAACATATTTTCTCAGACATTCAGCACCCAGAAAATGACATGTTTTGCAAAGAGAGTAGTGAATAATAAAAGCTAACACATGAGACATTACGTGCCAGACACTCTTCTAAGTGCTTTATCCATAATTTATTACAGAAGTGAGCACTGTTTTATTCCCTGTTTTGTATCTGAAGAGTAGAAGGCCAAGGTTTTAGTATATGTGCTGCCGAAGCGAGCACAAGGCCAAGGTTTTAAACCAGACAACAGTAGAGGTATGACTTGGACCCGGGCAGCCTGGCCAAGGACCTCTTGCTCCTGCCGCTGTGCCAGGAGAGACCCCGGCGCAGCGTCCAGGATGAACAGTGTGCTGGGCACAGCGCTGTAAGAAAGGCCCTTAGGAAAGGTGTAGCGCTGAGCGGCCGCGGTCCCAGCAGGAGCAAGAGGATCACGAGTCTGAGGTCAGTCTGGGCAATTTAGTGAGAACTGGTCAGAAATTTTTTTTTTTTTTTTTTTGAGACAGGGTCTCGCTTTGTAGTTCAGGCTGGCCCTGAGCTCACTATGGTGCCCAGGCAAGCCGCCGCGAACTCAGCAGTCCTCCTGCCTCTGCCTCCCGAGTGCTGGGATTACAGGCGTGAGCCACCACGCCCAGCATTATATGTGGTAACCGGGGATCGAACTCAGGTCCTTATGCTTGCGAGGCAGGCGCCGGAACCACTGAGCTAACCCTCTGGCCCGAGACCTTGTTTTGAAAAAAAAAAAAAAGAAACCAGATAGAGGTGTACTGAGCTCTGGGTCCTCCTTATACGTCCAATGTGTCCTTCAGAGGCCTGGTTCCCAGGTGCTGTGGGAACATCTGAGAGGGAGATCATAGGTCATTGTCACTGTGGCCCCAAAAGAGCATGGCTTCTCCCTTTTATCTTCTGCTGCCAGGCCTCGAGGCAGGCCTTATCCCCCACTGCCACTGCCATCCAGCAGAGCCACCAGAGACCCGGGGGACAGGTCCACCTGATCTCCAGCTGAACCCTCCAAAACCATAAGCCAAAATAAACCCATTCTCTGTATAAATTGTTGTGTTATAGAAACAGGCAGCTGGCTAACATAATTCTGACAGTGTCAGGCAGCTCGATTTGTTGGGTCCCCAGGAAGGGCAACTTGTCACAGTGGTAGCGTGAAGCACAGCGAGCAGTCACAATCTGAACCAGGAGGAGAGAGCGAACGAGACACTGAGGCCCCACAATCCTCTCCGGCCTCCCCCAGTGACCCAGGGACCTCTGCAAACCCCACCTTTTCTTTTCTTTCCTTCTTTTTCTTTCTTTCTTTCTTGCTTTCTCTTTCCCTCTTTCTTTCTTTCTTAATTTCTTTCTTTCCTTTTTTTTTTTTTTGCTTTTTGGAGACAGGGTCTTGCTTTGTAGATCAGGCTGGCCCTGAGCTCACTATGGCGCCCAAGCAAGCCGCTGCGAACTCAACAATCCTCCTGTCTCTGCCTCCCGAGTGCTGGGATTACAGGCATGAGCCACCACACCCAGCATTATATGTGGTAACCGGGGATCGAACTCAGGTCCTTATGCTTGCGAGGCAGGCGCCGGAACCACTGAGCTAACCCTCCGGCCCCCTCTTTCTTTCCTTTTTTGAACTAGAGAGTGAACCCAGTACCTTCATATGGAAGCAGTAAGCTGTAACTCCAGTTCTTTTTTTATATTCTATATTTTATTTTGAAACTGGATCTTATGTGGCCAAATTGCTGAGGCTGGGCTCAAATTTGTGATCTTCCTGCCTCACTTACCCTGAGCTCTGGGACTGCAGGCCTGTGTCACTATATCCAGCTTGGGCTCCACTTTTTTTTTTTTTTTTTTTTTTTTTTTTTTTTTTTTTTTTTTTTTTTTTTTTTTTTTTTTTTTTTTTTTTTTTTTTTTTTTTTTT
>PVIC010008579.1:0-47769 GCA_004025085.1 Thryonomys swinderianus
GACCCCTGTTTTCCAGTCAGCGGCCGTCTGGGAGAGCCGCGAGGGATTAGGGAGTAGATGCGAATCCCAGCGCCGGCTCCTCCCGGGACTCGACTCCAGCAGACTGGCACCCCGAGCTCGTGGCTGGAGAGCGAATGAGCGCGGGAAGGACTGTCCAGCGAACACACAGCCCGCTGGGGCACAGCCGAGGTCACGCCAGTGGAGAGTGGAGAAAATGGGCGTGTCCTCTACCATGCTCCCCAGAGCCCGCCGCTCTCTCCAGAGCAGCAGCAGAGAACCAGTAGCCTAGAGAAGCAGGGCTGATTCCCAGCGTGGCCGCAGGGAGCTCCCTCTGCTGGAGGCGGTGAGGCGGGGAGCCAGGGGCTTCCTGGCAGCACCAGAGGAAGTGGGGGACCGTCTCCCGGCCAAGGAGCACAGCGGAGCCACAATCAGCTGCGAACAGAAGGGAAGACGGCAGGTATCAGCGGACCGGGTGGACCGGACTCTCCCTGGGGAGAAGCAGCTCAAAGGGCCTCAGGAGTGGAGACCCTGCATTGTCAGGTGCAGCGAAAGACGTCCCATAGGGGCTTCTCCCAAGAGGGTCGATTCTAAAGACAGGACGGGGAACCCAGGCCAGGGGAACCCAGGCGACAAGGCCCGTGCACTCCCAGGACAGGCACAGTGGAAAATCACCAGGTATGAAATTTCCTTTTAATTGCTGCATATTACTTACATTAGTGGGTTGCGTCTGGGGAGCTAGTGTGAAAATTTTTTTGTTCACATCAACACGCAGAAGCACAGGAGGCAGAGAACAGCGCACATTGAGCAGTGGTAGCTGAAACAGGGTGGAAATGCCTGTCCAGCAAGGCCTGTTGCGCCTCAGTGAGGGCTGTGCACCCCGGTTTCGGTGAAGGACACCACATTCTGGGAGAGAAACCTCATGTCCAACCACAACCTGCCCCCGACCTCAGCATGGAGTGCTGGGTGGAGGAAGAAGGGGTCGTGGTGCTCTCTGTGCGCACACGTGTGTGTGGTGTGTGAGATGCTGCGGGCTGTTCCTGAGCTTGGACAGATCACCTGTTTCTGACAAAACTTCATCAGGATGGTAGCGCCCCGTGTGCCACCCCACCCATCACCTGCGTCCTCCATGGGTGGGTCCCACCTGCCCAGCCCAGAGTAGAGCATAACTGTGGTGATCTGTCGCCTTTCCAGTTTCCAGGGCAAGCCCACAGTGATGGTGACCTCGGAATTCCCTCCCAACCATCTCCCAAAGCTGCGTCTCTCTCCACGAAAAGGCCCCCGATGCAGGCCTCTGCCCAGGCCAGCACTGCGCCTCCTGCATGGTGACCCTTGTAGCTCAGACCTCACTGCCCCCGTGGCCACCAGCTACTCAACACACTGGCTGCACTGAACATCCAGGAGAGGCCAAGTGCTCTACTCTGGGCTCTTCCAGTTCCATCCTCAAAACAAACTTGTGACATGGATATTCTTTTTAAGAGGCATAGACCATGGCGAAGATACTGGCTGTGCCAATCAGAAAATAGACCTCTGTATTACACTGTTACAAAGAATTTAATCTTAACTAAAGCAATGACCAGTGTCCATGCTTTGAAACACTTTGCATTTTCTCAGGATGATCATCTTATTCTGATGGGGTTTTAAACATGGCCAGATGAACTGGCAAGCACCCTTTACTCTGTGGGGCTTTCTCAGCCTCTTGAATCACCTGCTTGAATTATCTCAGCACCAGAATTCTCTACTCCGCTCTAAGACAGGCCCATGTTCCCTATCTTCAAACATAGGCCCCTAGAACTTGCAAAGACCCATTTCCGCCCACGGAAACCATCCCTCCCGTTTGTGGGAGTCACAGTAGCGTGTATGAACACTCAGTCCTTTTCACAAATCCTCAGCTTGGCCCTGGGATGCAGACCAGGCAGGGGCTGTTCTCACCTTGAAGACATGAGAAGGGAGCGCAGTGTGGTCCTGTGTGGCCTGTGTGGGATGGTTCTCTATCCACTTTCAGAACATACACAAAGAGATTTTTTAAAAGTTCTGGCACCTTTAGCCCAGCAACTTCTACTAAAAAATTACCCTAAGGAATAATCATGTGTGTTTTCATTATTTAGCTATCACTATGCATATTGCAGCATTTTCTGGACAAGAGAAAAATAAACAAAAATAACATGGAGCATTACAGATGTCTGCCTATAAAGACTCAGGAATGTTAAATTCCATGTGATCATTACAAATCCTAAGACCCCATAGTTCAGGAAAAAACATTTTAAAATGTATTTTGATGTTTAGAAAATGTTATAGAGTAATGCAATCTGATTTATATAATTAAGCATGTACAAATTTGTATAACAAAATATTTTAAAATTATACAACTCAATGGTGCTAATTATCTCCCTGTAAAATAATCAGAGATGCTGACTTTTCTTTCATTTGCTTACTGCTACTCCTATATTTTTAAAGAAAGCAGACTTTTGCAAGCCAGAGACAATACCTAAAGTGGCGGCTATAGCATCTCCAGGGTCTCCAGAGCCACAAAAGCCTGCTCCTTCTCCAAGTCACATTTCAGTAATCACTGCGAGGCTCTGAGTCCCCTCAGTTGGATGGTAGCCCGCTACCACGGAAACCCCTTTCATTTAGCGTGTCTCACAGGAAACACTTATTTGCACGTGGCAGAAGTCTGTGGCTTGCTTTACTCCCATCTAAACACTCTGTGAGCGTGAGCTGTGCCAAGGACTGCTTCATGTACATAAGGCTCCATAAATTTTATTGAACTGATGGAATAAAAGTGTAATTAAACAATTGTCTTCTGAAAGGAATTGTGCATTGAGGTTTCCTGCCTCCTCCAGGACAGGATGGACAGGCACTGTCTCGTGCCTGGAACCCTAGCCCCATTCTAGGTGAGAGGGGGGATAGCACATTTGAGGCCAGCATGGAGAAGCTAGCAAGAAGCAGGGGAACCAGTATAGGGGATGTAGCTCAGGGCAAAGAGCCTGGGCTCAACTCCTGGTAGCAGAGGGGGGGGGACGCGGTCTGCCTTCGACTGAGACACCCTTACCTACACCACCATTTGACCCCCTCTCTGGTGCTTACTATGCACGTACATGTTTTGCTTTAATAAAACAATATGATATGATGAATCCTCACCTGACACACTTTTAACTAACAAGACTGAGACTCCTGGGGCTACAGTGACTTCTGACAGGGGAAGCGCTTACTGAGCAGTGGACCTTGGACTCGTCTTCCTGGTCTACAGCATCTTCCTGCCTTGAATTACAGTGAACCCATAGCGATCACGATGTGGGCAGCTGGCGAGAAAATGAGGTGCTGACCTCTCCTTGAAACCTTCACTGCGACAACACAAAATGCCTCAACTTCCCATGGATAGGGACGGCATCAACCGTCACTGTCTCTTTGAGAAGGAAAACATTCACTTCAATGACATTCACACTAATGGCAGTATGTCGACCCAAAATGACTACATCATGTTTCAAATCCTGGCTCTTCACCTAACTCAGAGTGAATCTGGGCCCCCACTTCGAGCCTATCTAGATGGGAAAAAGACAGACTCGGCAGTTACAAGGGTCTTTCTCTTACAAGAGCTGCAATGGCTGCCATTGTACTCTGGCCCTCTCTGACCCACTGTGCAGTCCATGGTCAGACATCAGAGCATCAGAGCCATCTCCCCCCACCCTCCTCTGGGCATTCCAGCACACTTCGGACAGAGACAAAGATGCTCAAGATGGCATCCATGCTGCCACGCCTCTGCCCACCTCTCCAGCCTCTTATTCACTCACCCTCTCCATGGATGACATGCCCTTCTCCCTCAGTCCCTGAAATCTAAATCAGCTCCTGCCCCTGTCGTGAAGCCACCCCTCCCCCCCCAGCCACCAAACCCAAATTAACCGTGAGAGGAGTGGGTCCACATTCATCAGCCCTCCAAATAAGTGGGCGCCTCCAAGAGACTTCCCAATTCCTCCAAACTGACAAGGCCCCGCTTCAGCTTCTTTGATACCCCGTATCTCTCTCCAGAGGCATCACAGCTTGTAATCATGTCACGTTTTGTTTACCGTGCCTCTTCTGCACATGCCTGTACCAGACCTGCAGTACAAACTCCCTGCTCGGTAAGTTTTCCAGTGATTAAAGGCTAAAATAAGGGTGGGATAGCTGTAGGTGACCAAGACCTGTGGGTGAGAATGTGCTGCACAGGGGAAATGAAATAAGCAACTGGCTTAGGGGTGACAGAAGTGATGCCGCCAAGTAGGGCGTTTGGCCCGGGTACCAACAGGAGCAGGACAGAGAGAGGCAGCCGCAAAGGTGCGAGAGGGCGCGTCACAAGAGCCAGGTCAGCATCCACAGACCTCGCCGGCTGTTGTGCACATTAGGAAGAAGGGTGGACACTCTGTTCTGGCAAGGCTGAGCCCTTCCACCTGCCCCTGGCACCGCACCAGCATCAGATTGGCATCTGCACCTTGGGATGCAATCAGCCTTGGCAGGCAGCTCCTCAGTGCTGCGTCTCAGTCCCGAAGCACTGGGCTGCAGCTGCCATGGTCTGCCACCTCGAGCCCTGGCAGGGCAAAGACGTCCCACCCCAACTGTCTCTCTGCCGTGCCAGGAATTTCTACCCTGAGAGAGGATCCACGAAACAATAGCTGCTTGTTCACACTGTCATTCCTCCTGGTAACAACACTATTTCAAGACACCAAATGGAGCCTGGGATCTTGTGATCCGCCTGCGCACAGCTCGTCCCATGCCTCGAGGCCAGGGTAGTGACAAGGGAGAGCCAAGGGCTCTGTCCTCGTCACTACAAGAGAGAGAGAGACACAGAGACACAGAGAGACAGACAGAGAGAGAAAGAAGCTCACTATGTGGGCAAGAAGTTCTGTAATACACTGTTCCAGATGGACTCCAAGCCAAGTGATTTGTCCTTAGCTGTAGAACCGGGTGCTCAGTGAGCCACCATGAGCCCAGCCCCGCAAACATGGGACGGTGAGGCTTCTGTGGGAGGCAACACTTGGGGGCCACCTGGCCACACCCCTCCTACGCACGTTAAAACACTACGATCTGTCCATGGGCCCTTCTCTGGAAACCCATGGAAATCCATGACCCATACACAAGAAGAGCAGGTGTCCCTGGCGTGGCAGTGAGGAAAGGAGACAGCATGTCCCAGAGGGGTGGAAACACAAGGCCTGGGCAGGAGCCAGGCCACTGGGACTGAATAAGGCTGTGCCCTGTGGTGTGCACTGAGGGTTCCCCAGACCTCACCAGGGCCCCTGTCAGATTCTGGCTTTGGGGAGCAGGGCACAACACTGGGTGGGTAGAAACCTGATAGAGAGCGGGCAGAATAATTATCATCTTGGACTCACAAGTACATTCTGTCTGGGGCAAAATGGTCTTCTCCATCCTGTGGAAACAACTAGCTCTGTCTCCTTTTGTCCCTTCAATACCTTTGTATGGTCAACATACTGCTCTGTGGGTCCTTCTGTGAACCAGCAGTAACCACACAAAGTATGTCCTTATGAAAGGAGTGAAATAAAATCCCCACGACGTGTTCACTTCTATATGAGAATCGTTTTATCCTTTATTCTTAATTATCTTTTTAAATGGTCCTTAGGAGAGTTTGGCACCACGAGAGCCAGAAACTACTTTCCAGCCCATCCGGCTCCATGCACTTGGTTGACAAGGCCGAGGTAGAGAAGGGACGGGCACGTCTGAGCGCCCGGTGGGTACAGCAGCCGAGCCTGGGCGAGCACTCAGCGGCAGGGGGAGGGCCCACGGCGGGGGGAGGGCCCAGCTGGCACAGGAAGTCGCTTACCTCACAGAGCCTGTGCATGGTACCCGCCTCCCAGCGCCCTTTATTTGGCCGCCTTGAGGCCCCAGGAGACAGTCCATGTGAAAAGCAGGAAAGAGAGTCTGACCAACGGGACACGCTCGACAAAGTTCAGAATTTTGGACTTTGCAGCACAGTCCTGAGGGGGCAGGAGGACAGCCAGGAAGGAACTGAATTTAACGCAGCCTCACAGCAGACTGTCACATCACCTGTGTCACACGTACACATCTCTCCCCAACACGGGGCAATTTTTCAGAAGGCGGGAACTGTCACCTTCTCTGGAATAAACTCTTCCACAGGGTGAGACACTGAATAGGTGCCTCACTCGCACCATCTCATTTAATCCTTAGAGAATCTAGGTCCATAGTTAATATTGCTAAGTGCTTATAGCAAAGACTACTAAGTAATACATTTGGTATCCAGTATTCTGTTCCACTGATCTACACATCCATCGGTCTGTCTCTGTTTCCTTTCATAGTACTAGAGATTGAACGTAGGGCCTTTGTGCTGAGATATATTCAAAAACTTTTGTTAAATTTTTTCTTTGGAGACAGGATCTTGCTAAGTGTCAGTATGTTGTGCTAGGTGGCCTCAAACATGCCATCCTCCTGCCTCAGCCTCCCCAAATGCTGGGATTACAAACTGGTGCCATCACGCCTAGCTTATCCTTTTCTTCAGTACCAAGTAAACTGCACTTTTATCAGAAGTAGAAAAGTACCAACATAAAATAACATATCTCCCTGAATTCAATCCACAATATATACCCCCCTAATTCCACCACATGGCACATGTCAGTATGTCACGCAGTTAGGGATGGGCATGTGATCATGCTCTAGCCACGATGCTGTGACCAGAAGTGTGTGATCAGTTTTGTGAGGGACATTTTAAAATTTCTACTTATTTAATGTGGGCCTTGCGCGTGCTAGGCTAGCCCTGTACCACTGTTCTACACCCACAGTCCCAGAGACATTCTTCAAAACAGGAAGGACCTGGTTAGCAGGCGACCTTTTCCCTCCTATGTTTCTTGTATATTCTTTCAAGAGATGTGGCCATGCCAGTGTGAACCACAGCAGCAGTGTGTACCCCAAGCCATGCCCTAAGAGGGAAGAATAGCCAGCGTAGCAGAAGGGTGGTGGGGCCCCCATCCTCCAACTTCTTCCAGACAAGACAAAGGCTTCACATGCTCACTGTTTGTGAGGTTTCCCTCTTTCTACCATCTGAATGTAATTTCTAAGTTATCTCTCTCCACTATCCAGATGAGATTTTAAAAAGACAAAAGTATGTACATCTTTAACAGATTTGCATATGTAAGAACTGAGACTAATTGGGTATTTTTTCTTTCATTAACACGTTTGAAATACATAATAGTTCCGTTCATCATGGAAAATCGGGGTGTGTATAAAACACATCTTGATTCTTTTTTTTCTCATTCTTCTCTTTCTCTCCTCCCTCCACTTTTTCCTCACCTTCCCTTTTACAAAAGAGCTACTTTGCTTTTTTCTATTATCTTTTATTTTGACCTACAATTTATGTATATTTTGGACTTCTCTCAAAGGAGAAATCATGTGATACTGAAGGTTATGTCTTACCTATTTTGCTTAACATACTGGTCTCAAAGCATATCTCTTTTTTTTTTTTTTACAAATGACTCTAGATTGAGCTTAATAGTAGAGTAATACTCCAGTGCATATAAATACCATGTTTTCTTTACCTATTCACCTGTTGATGAACATATAAACTGCTTCCATGACATCTATTCTGAGTTGTTCTGCTCTAAATATGGGTATGCATCTATCACTATAATAGGATGTCTACAGCTCCTTTGGGAAGATTCTTGGAAGCAGAATAGCTGAGTCAAATGGAATGTCTCCTTTTACCTTGTTGAGGAATCTCTGTGCTGACTCCCACAGTGGCTCTGAGTTTACACTCCCACCACCAGGAGAAAAGGGCTCCTTTACCTCTCAGCCTCACCAGCATTTACTATTTTATTTCTTTTTCTTTTCTTTTTTTTTTTTTAAGAGAGAGAGAGGGTCTTGCTTTGTAATTCAGGCTGGCCCTGAGCTCACTATATAGCCCAGGCAAGCCTGGAACTCAACAGTCCTCCTGCCTCTGCCTCCTGAGTGCTGAGATTACAAGCATGAGCTACCACACCCAGCACTGTGGGGTGTGGTGCTGATTGTTGGTGGGCGTAAGTCACAACGCCCAGTATCATATCATGGTATGTGGTTACCAGGATCGAACCAGGGACCTTGCACTTACTAGGCAGGCAGCAGAACCACTGAGCTAAGTCTCCACCCCATATTATTTGATTTGATGATAGCCATTCTTTCTCGAGTAAATTGTTATCTCAACATTGTTTTAATTTCCATTTCTGTAATGGCCAGAGAGTTTGAACATTTTTCCACATATTTATTGGTCATTTGTACTTCTGCAAAGTGACAGTTCATTTCAGTGGCCCATTGTTGATGGGAACTTTTATTCGAGGGGGATCTAAATTTTCTGAATTCTATATATATTCTAGACAGTAGTCCTCTGTCCAAGGAGTAGCTGGTAAAATTTTTTCCCACTCTGTAGACTGTCTCTTCACTCTCTTGGATGTTTTCTTTGCTGTGTAGAAGGTTTATCTGATAATATCCCATTTGTTGATTCTTAGCATTATTTCTTGCACCATTTGGGCTCTGCTCAGACAGCCCTTACCCATTCATGTCTATGTCTTCAGAACTTTGCTTATCTTCCAGAAGATTAAGTGTTTCTGCTTTAACATTTAGATCTTTGATCCATTTTTATTTTAGTCTTGTATATGGTAAGAGATACAGGTCTACACTTGATCTTCTCCATGTGGACAGCAAGTTTTCCAAAAATCTCATGCTAACAAGCCCGTCTTTCCTCCAGCATAAATTTTTGGCCCTTTTGCCAAAGATCAGATGCCTGAATTTCCCTAGGTTTGTGTCTTCATCCTCTATTCTGTTCCACTGACCTACATGTCTGTTTTTCTCCCAATATCATGCTGTTTCTAGCACAGTAGCTTTGTAGTATAATTTGAGGTCTGGGACTATGACGCCTCTTGCTTTGCTCTCATTACCCAGGGTTATTTTTGTTCTTCTGTGTCTCTTCAGGTCCCATATGAATTTTAGGATTGTTTTCTCTGGTTCCATGAGGAACACTGCTGTTATTCTGACAATATAGGAAGATATTCCTATTTTCTTTGTGTTTTTTAATCTCCTTTTTCACAATACTGTAGTTTTCCTTGTAGAGGGCTTTAACTTGGGTTCCTTGGTCAGGTTAATTTCTAAGTATTTAATTTTTCTTGACCCTATGATAATTGTATTTTTTTCTAATTTCTTTCTTGGTGATTTCATTATTGATGTACAAGAAAACCACTGATTGTGTCTTGCTAATAATATCCTGCTACATTATTGAATTTGCTTATAAATTCCAGGGGTTCTTTAGGTGGAGTTTTTGGGCCTTCAATGAAAAAGTCTGTGCCATCTTCCTTTTTATACATAAAAATTTTATCTTGCCTCATTGCTCTGACTCTTTTGAGTACTATATTGAACAGGAGTGCTGATAGCAGACATCCTTATCTTGTTCCTGATTCTAGTGGGAAAGCTGTCAGCTTTTCCCCATCTACTATGAGGTTGGCCATTGGTTTGTCATAAATTTCTTTTATCAGATTGAGATAAGGTCCTTCTATGCCTCTTTTCTTCAAGGTTCTTAACATGAATTCATGTTGGATTTTGTCAGAGGTTTTTTCTGTGTCAATTAAGATGATTATGTGATTTTTTTATCCTTACTTTCCTTTTGGGGATGTATTACATTTACTAATGTGTGTATTTTGAATCATCTTTAGATCCATGAGATGAAATCTACTTGGTCACGATGTATGACCTTCTGATGAGTTGTTACATTCTATTTGCCAGTATCTTGTGGATGACTTTTATGCCTATGTTCATGAAAAAGATTTGCCTCTAGTTTTCTTTTCTTAACTAGGTCTTAGTGTGATCTTAGAATCAACAAATAAGATAATCCTAATCTTTTAAAATTTTATTAAAGAGTTTGATGAACGTTGGTTTGTATCCTAACAGAACTTCTTGTAGAATTCAGCAGTAAATCTACTGGGTCATATGTTTTTGTTAGCTGGTAGGTGTTCATTACTGGTTCAACTTCATTGCCTATTACTGAATTATTCAGATTTTTATATGTTTTTGGTTCCATTTTGGTAATCTATTTGTATCTAAGAATATATCCATTTCTTATGCATTCTGCAAATCAATGAACTGTTGATTTTCAAGCAGTTACTAATAATCTTCTGGACTATGATGATGTCCATTATGATTTCACTTTTTTTCATTTTTGATTTCATTGATTTGGGGCACTTCTTTCTGATAAGATTGACTAAGGTAATGTGTATTCTGTTATTCTTTCAAAGAACCAGCTATCTGATTCACTGATTCTTTATATTTTCCCCTCAATTTCATTAATTTCTGCTCTGATCTTCCTTTCTTCCTGGTACTACCTTTAGGTTTGTATTGTTCTTGTTTTTCTAGGAACTTGAGGTATATGATTAGGTTATTTATTTGGGTTCACTCTGTTTTGCTAAAGCAAGGGCTCACAGCCATAAACTTTCATCCTAGGATTCCTTTCACTGCCTCATAGATTCTGATACTGTCATTTGATTTAAAGAATTTTTACTTTTATTTCTTCTGGGATCCACTGTTTATTCAATATACCATTATTTAACTTCTATAATTTTGGGGTTTTTTTCCACTGGTTTCTAGTTTAATTTTAATATTTTATTTCACTTATTTCTGATACACATGGGAAAATTTTTATTCTTTTGCATTCACCGAAGCATGCTTGACTGGCTAGTATGCAGTCTATTTTAAAGAAAGGTTCTTGTCCTCATGAGAAGAATGTATATTCTGTTGTCAGGTGGAACATTTGTAGATATCTATTAATTCCATTTGTTCAAAGGGCTTGGTTCAACTCTGACACAGTGGTACCTTGGCTCATGAGTTTAATTTGTTTCATGATTCTGGTTGTAACTGAATTGCTATGCTTGCAATGGAAGGAATTAAGTTCATCAACCAAGGTACCACTGTATTTGTCAATTTTTTTGTCTATCTGATCTATTTTGACAGTGGTATACTAAGGAGCCCCACTATAATTGCTTTGAAATTTATCTGATCTTTGATGTCCAGTAGTATTTGTCTTATAAAGGTGAGTGTGCTGTTGTTCAGTATATATACGTTTATAATCATTACCTCTTTCCTGTTTTTCTCTTCACTAACACACAGTGCCCTTCTTTGCCTGTCCTAATCAATTTTGGCTTATGTACATTTTGTGTGAAAATAGATAACTACTCCTTATTTTTAGGTTTCCACTGTACACAACATGGTTTTCCATTCTTTGATTTTTAGTCAATGAATGTCATGTTGGATCAATGTGCTTGTGTGTGTGTGTGTGTGTGTGTGTGTGTGTGTGTGTTCACTACAGTGGAAGGTTTTATTTCTTGATCTACTCTGACAATCTACGCATTCTGATTGGGGAACTGAAACTATTCAAATTGAGAATTATTACTGAAAGGTAGTGATTAATGACTGTAATGGTATTATTTTCTGTTGCTGACTCCCTTTTCCCCTGTCTGCTTAACTACTTATCCTGCCTGGTACACTCATTCTACTTCACTTTTTGGTGGTGTCTCTTTCTAGAATGTTCTTGAGAATTTTTCCAGGTGATGATTTGGTGCCAGGAGTTTACTAATGTGCTCTTTGTTATGGAAATATCTTATTTCTCCATCAATTTTGAAAAGTAGGCTTTGCAGGATGTATACATGTACGTTTGAAGTTGGTTTTCTTTACTGGTTCAAAACATTTTACTCCAATCTCTCCTGACTTTTAATGATTGTACTGAGAAGTTCACTGTAACACTAATAAGTTTGCTTTTATAAGCAATTTGTTGTTTCTCTGGAACAGCTTGTAAGATTCTGTCCTCAAGTGGGACTTCTGGGCATTGTGATGATGACATATTGTGAAGTTCTATTCTGATCATGGCCATTCACGTTTCTACATGCCTCACTTATCTAGGTCCTTTCCTCATATTTGCCAAGTTTTCTGCTATTATTTCTCTAAACAGGTTTTTTTATGTCATTTGTGCTAGGTTCTGATTTTTTATTAATTCCTATCAAGCTTAGATTAGTTCTTTTTGCATCATCTAGCATTTGTTGGGTCCATTTTTCATGTGTTCTTGTTGTGTTTAAGGCATCTCTGTGTATATGGTCAGCAGTGTGACCTCTATTTATCTTTCTCCCAGCCTGATAGCAGGGCAACACCAGACACCCCGGAGTATAACCGTTCTGCAGTTACTGTGCTGCTGTGTCCCAAATGATTTACCCCTTCCTGACACAACTCCTAATTCAATCCCCTCAGACTAGGCAGGTCCTGTACAGGTTCTCCTCTCCAATTCCAGCCTGCCTTGTGGAAGGAACCACTTTCAGAGTAAAACATTACAATGTTTTGTAGTTTATTATAGCCTTGGGCTTCTCTTTGGGACCAGCACTCTACTCTCTCTGGGCAGCTGCTGTCCCTATCAAGGCTCCCCAACTATCAGGGGAAACAGACGTCCCTCTCTGGACTCCCTCAGTCATTCCCCTGTGCTGGGCACCATCTCTCCATCTTCCCCACAGCTTCTAGCTTTCCTGTCATCTCCCTCCAAATTGCCAGAGATTCACTTTTTTCTTCTCTTCACTATTGTTTTCTTCCAGATGTTTCAACTCCAGGTTCCAAAAAGGCCACACTTTGCTGCTGGTCTCTAATTTACCAACCAGCAATAACCGAGTATTCTTGGTCACCAGGTCACACTGTCTCCCTTGTGCTAAACAGGGCTATGTTATTTATATTGTGCCCAACAAAATTCTATTCAGTAAGTGACTTGGCCACCCTCCCCATTTCTTGAATCTTTTCACCTAAATCAGGATTATCTAGAGATATTAAACACTAAAAGAGTACATTATCAGGATCTGGAATGAGGAATGGGACCTGAATTTTCTCCTATGTGCAAAGGGACTTCCTAGACTACATGATGTCTAGAGCCTGAATTTTAGCACATCAGCTCTGACATTCTTCAGAACCAATGTTATTTAGGACTAGCGACAGGGCTGTGGCCCAGAAGTCCTCAGGTCCAGCCTCAGTTTACCCAGCATGTGAATATCCTCTAACATATCCCACAAATGCCCATCATCTGCTTATATTCTCCAAAAAACCTCACTGAGTCAGTGTCTGAAGCCCTTAGTGTGGTACTGGTGAGGTCTTCCACGGGTTTAACTGACTGCACAAATGAGTCCAAAATTTCTAAGCTTATTCAGAGGACAGTTCTGTACACAAAAATGTCCTACATCATACAACTTTAAAAGTCATATTAAAAATAACTATCTCATGAAGCTACCCACTTAGCAAGTGATTAACAGAGGCGAACATTACCAGTGGTGTCTTGTTATCTCTTACCTCTTTGTAATGTTTTACTTCATTGTGATGTTTGGGACCCTAAATGGCCCCAAGGCCACACACTGACACTGACAGATGGGCTGCCAGTCCATGGAGCTCTGGGACTCAGTAATATGGCTTTTGGGGGCGTGGCCTGATGGGAAGAAGCAAGGTCACATGGGTGTGTCCTTGAAAAAGGTACAGGAACTCCAGGCCTCTGAAAATGTCCTATCATTCCAAACCATTTATCTCCTCTACCTTAGTGGCTATCAGGCAGGCCTTGCTCTGTGCCTGTCACTACCTCACACACTTTATATAGCTTCTCCCACATAGTGCCAATCAACAGACCTGTAAGTTAGACTATCATTTTCACTTACTAATGAAGAAACAAGACCAAGGAGGTTAAATACTACATGAAGATGCTAAGGGAAAGTGTCTGGGTTAAAGCTAGACTTTCTAAGGTGTAAGTCCATGTACTCTGCCACAGCACAGTATCTCAGCTTGATGACTAAGATTCAAAAGGAGAAGGCCAGCTACAGAGTCCAACCAAGGTGCCCCAAAAAAGAACCTGAAAGGTAACAAGAGCTGCTTGTTTCACAGCTCCTTCCTCAGGCCCAGAGGTCAGGTCTGGGAGACACAAATGGCTTCTCTCCCAGAGAGTACTTAGCCCCTTAGATCTCCCCACTATAAGGGAGACAGAGGAGAGGGGCCCCTAGAGCTGAGAAGGACAGAACTGCCACCATGTGAACCCCACATCCTATACCCCCACCAGGGGTCAGACCTGGGAGACTGACTATCCTTCTAGCTGGAGATGGCAAAGCCCCCTCACCCTGTGCTCCCCCCAACCTGCTCCCCTCTGTGAGGACACTCACTCTTACACCACACCAGCAGACCACAAACACTGTGGCTTCACGACTCATCCACACTCTTCACATGACTTTGAATCCCAAAGAGCTTTAATTTAGAAGGGCCAATATTGACTGTGCTCAAAGTATCTATCAATGCCTTCCATAAAGAAACCAAATATGGGATTTTAAAAATGGTGGTAACATCCTTAACAATAAACTCATCACTTTCATAATTTATGTTTATATAAAAGCAATCTTGTTTTTCGAAGAAAAGCAAATTCTGAGAAGTCTGGCTTTTCATTTTTTAACTTTTTACAGTTTTCTTGCAAATATTAGGCATCCACTAGAAATGGGTCTGGTGTGTTTCATATCAAACACAGCCTGTAAAACTGAGAGTACAGGGACCTAACACAGATGAACCTGTGTTCAGTTACCTTGTTCTCCATTCTTAGCTCTGCCAGCCTGTTCATAACTGACATTTCTTACCCTTCTGCTTCTCAGTTTCTATGAGAATGAAAAAGGACTTAGCCATCTGACACACAGTAAAGGCTCAATAGCTACTGTGATAAACATGTGTAACTAATCCATTGCCGCCTCCATAGGGGCACTTGACACATAGAGTCCAAAGGGAAGAGACTGTGTGACACTCGTCATCAGAGAATTCCACCTTGAACTTCCTTTGGCTTACAAGGAGTCACCCCCTTCATCGCTCCTACATGTGGCACCAAAATGACCTTGATCAACTGCACTCATAAACCTACTTTTTAAGGTCCTTTGATGGGTTCTGATGACCCACAGATACATAATCCTTCACAGCCTGGGCTCTCTCTGACCCCCAACTCTCTTACACTCAGGCCTTTCTCCCCATCTTGCTTTCGGTCACCATAGTTTGAACAATCTACCCTTCTTTCCACTCCTGGAACCTGTCAGGCTCTCCCACCTCCAGGGCTTCCTGTTGGTGCTGGATTGCTCTTCCTGACTCTTCATGAGGCTGGCTCACTTTTTTTTGTTGTTGTTGAATTCTTTATTGGTACAATTATATACATCTCAAAATCACATATAATATTGGGGAATTTGTACCAGTATATGACACAAGTTAATTCTCATTTTTACCCATATCCCTACCCACCCATACCTCTTCACCCCCTTTAGACATGCTCTTTTATTTTCTTTCTATATTATATTTATTCCAACCCCTCATCACATTCCCACACCAAATTTCCTATGGAAATTTCCCACTCTATAAAAGCTGTCATACTTTCTAGAGCTCATTTGCATGTATAGGTGTTCATGCCAAAGAGAAGATCCGGAATTTGTCTATCTGTGATCTATTGATTTTGCTTAGTATATCCTCCAGGTGTCTCCATTTGCACCTAAATGGATCGATCTTGTCATTCTTTATGGCAGAGTAATACTCCATTTTATTAAAAAAAAAAACACACATCTTCTTTATCCACTCTACAGTTGATGGACATTTGGGTTGTTTCCAAGATCACGAACTGAGCTGCTATGAACAAGTGTGTACATCTGTCTTTCCAATGTGAGTTTTTAAGTTCTTTTGGGTATATCCCTAGCAGGGAGATAGCCGGGTCAAATGGGACCCCTAGTCCTAGTTTTCTGAGAAATCTCCACACGGATCCCCACAATGGTTGCACAAGTCTGCAATCCCATCAACAGTGGAGAAGGGTTCCTTTCTCCCCACAGCCATGTGGCTGGCTCACTCTTGAGTGCAAGCCTCAATTCCAGTGAATGTCTCAAATGGGCCTCCCCATCCATCCTGTTTAGACAGCTCCCTGGTACCCCTCACGCAGCACTGTGTTGTTCTCATCAGTTCTGCTGACTTCTTATTATCACAGTGATGACCTATCACTATTATTCTGTATTACAATACAAGCTTTATACAGAAGAAACTCACATGTGCCTTTCACCACTGAGTACCCAGAACTGCATATTACATACAATACTGATAGTTGCTCCAGAACTATGAAATATGCACTAAACAAATGGAATATTGGCCCAATATTTGGCATATGGTACAAGACATGCTTCCAACCTCAAATCTGCTGAAATATCAGAGAAGAAAAGAGAAACTCACCAAATTCCAAGGGCCAAATAGTGTCTGTGCAAGTCATGATCAGGGAACTCTAGCAGGAACTGCTTAAGTTTTAAGTAAAGGACCCTTCTCAGATTCAAACCCATCCTCAAGCCCCACTTTCACTCTCCCCAGATGATTCTCTATGGACAGCTTTCCACCTGCCACCTCTGTGCTGTCCCTGCTGCTCAGTTCTGCTACTTCTCCAGCTTCCCTTCCTAGAACACGACACAAGACAGAAGCCTTTCACCTTTAAGGAACACCTGCTGGTTGCTACGTGGCTAGAGCTAGGAGTTAAAAGGTGTAAGAATTTCAGAATCTCAGTGGTTCATGACCATCATTTTCCACTCTCTTGAAATGACAATTTGGACTTGGTGAGGTTCCCATCCATGGTGAAGACCGGGCTCAACAAGGCTCCGTCCTGACACGCCATCTTTGTCTCACTCTGCTACCTGGTGTTTCACAGTTTTTCCAAGTGGTGAAGTCAGTTTCAGGACAGCTCTCCTGTCCTCTTTTCCACCACCTGCCATGCCAGCAGGTACACAAGGAAGGGCATTTGAGTTAGTGGGGAGACAACCTCTGATACAACAGCAAACAGCAGCCTTGGACTGGGTGCAGGATGTGCCCTCTCTGGGCAGAGCAAAACCCTGCTCACTGGACTGAATGAATGCTAGAGAACAAGGCTCCATCAATCTCTATAGTTATAATGCTTTCAGAGCTTGTAGACACACATGGAATTAGAGTAGAGAGGCTGATGCACTATGCATGCAGGCTGAAACTGCTTCTAGCCATTTAAGTGCTCTGCACAACCTAAAGAAATCCTGCTCCTCCCCCTCTTACCATGCAAGCACTGGTGATGACAGGAGAGTTACCTATGAGTGTCCACTGTCAGTACCCCATCTTTAACCTCTTTTTGGTCATTGTTCGGCTGCAAGTTATTTAGAAAGCTACTTTAAAGTCCCCAATTGATACATCAAAGAATTCATGTAAGAAGCCAAGAGAAAAGCAACAGCAACAAGAAAGCACAGGCTTACGGTGGTGGATTAACTAGAGGGCAACTCAGAGCACACAGATGAACTGACTCAGCATGTCTGACCTTGGCAGACCCACCTAGGGTCACTGGCAGCCACATAAAAGGAGACCCAGTGGGGAAGATCATGGCTCTTGATGGTCCCAGGGTGGCTCTCTATGGCTGGTTTGCCTGATGTGAACTTGGCTATTCTCACTGTCACCAGCACTGGCTGCGTCTCACAGTGAGCATCGCTTCCCAGCTCCAGGGCAGATCCCTCACCCCACTGACCCAGGTTTTCTGGCTTCTACCACTGGTCTTTAGGCCTTCTGGGTGCAGATCCTCAAAATGGATGAGCTTGAGACACTGCCACAGGGTCAAGGTCCCTGGCGGGACTCATGGAAGACAGTACCACGGGCTCTGGGCCTTCAGCTGGACTTGTGCAAGACACGGCTGTGGGATCCAGGCTCTGGCTGGATACTCTGGGTCTCTAGTGTGCAGTTAGACCTCTTGCACTCCTCTGCATTTGACTTTTTGGATGACTATTATGAAATAATCCTATAAACTCTGTGTCCCGTATTAAACATACTCCTTTGCAAACCCTGACTACAACACTTACCCTGGCACATTACAGATTTCCCTCCTCTATGCTCTCCCAAAACACCTTTCTCTGACTCAAGAAAGTGGTAGACCTGGCCTTGGTGGATGTCATGGTGTCGCCATGTTGCAGGACCCTCTTAACAATGCCCAGGAACTCTGAAGACAGCAGGAGCCAAACAGCCAAGGACTTCAGGAGCAGAGGGACAGAAATCCATCCAGGAACCAGAGGAGATGCCACACACAGCACCAGGATTTTAGGAGGGCTTCCACACACACTGTAGAGTGCTTCCTACTGGAGCTCTGCAAGGACCTCTCTTCTTACAGAGCAGAAGTATTCTCAAAAGAATCCCTAGTACATCTTAGGTACCTTTTATGCTACTTCATATCTTCCCTGTAGTATTAACTAAGACCATGCTTTAATACATAGATGAGTGTCTTTAAAAGACAACAAATTCTAAACTGTTTTAATAAGGAACCTTTGCCAGAAAAAATAAAGCCACAGTTATGGTTATTCTGAGGGTGGGATGTGCTAACAAAGCTGAAGGTGGTTCATCCACCGGGAGACACTTGTGTCCATTGTTTGATTTTTTAAAAATGGTTTCGCAGAACGTTTTTGTATAAGCTCTAGGAAATCCTGCGGAAGAGAAAGACAGTATTTTATGCCACAAAGCCTTTCTCAAACTTTCTTGCTCATAGTATATTTCCTTCCGTGAAACCCTAAGTACCCTTTCTAAAAATTTTGAAAATTTTAATAAAATAATAGTCATTCACCCTTGACCTACACAAACATGGGGGAAGCTGTAAGTACTGCTGTTGATCTATAGGGTTCCAGTCCCAACATGACAGGGGCCATCCCTGATTCTCTCTCAGATGCACATTTTTTCCCATTTATCACTTCTTAAATGCTGTCACACATCTTAATTAGTGCCATTTTTTCTTCATGCAAATAAAATGACACATCTTAGAATTAATGCTCCATTAATCACTTATGGAGACACTTATATTTGGTAAAATATGGTTTATGACTTTGTCCTAGTAACCATGGTGTGCCTCCTTTTCTCAATGTTAAAATGGTCAGATTACCTCATGGAGTAGCTGTGAGGATTATATAGTTCCTGGCATAAAGTAAGTGCTCAGGAAATGTTAGGGGCCTGTTAACAAAATTGTAAAATGAAATCACTTAGGAAGAAGTAGCCACAGACTGAAACCCTCACTCAGTGAGTTTTGGAAGTATGTAACAGGATTCTCTAAAGACTAACAGGGGCCTGGGAGTGAGGACACCCAGTTATGTTCTCAGCTACTTGGGAGGCTGAGATAGGAAGACTGAAAGTTTAAGGATACACTGGGCAATTTAGCAAAATTTTTTTAAATGGCTGGTGGAGTAGCTAAGGGCTAGAGCATTTGCCTAGCATGCACAAGGGAGAGGAAAAGATACATATCAGGAAACACAAACAGTATGTAAATATGAGGAAGTGGGAAGGATTTCTATTCATGGGCAGAGAGTACGGAAACTAGGGTGGAGGCAAGTCCACCTTCCTTACAGTTCTTCTCAGTGTTAAATCTTGGTTTATTTTCCCTAAAATCCTCATATCCTCATATCCCCTAATATCCTCAATCCTTTTTATGAGGATTGAACCCAGGGCCTTCACAAGGAGCTATACCCCCAGGACATTTTAATTTTTTTATTTTATTTTGCGACATATTCTTACTATGTCACTAAGTTGGGCTCAAACTTGTGATCCCCCTGCCTCAGCCACCCAGAGTGCTGCTGGAATTACAGGTGTGGATCATCAGCCCTTATATTAACCCTTGGTTCTAAACTGAACATCCTCAGGAGGCTGGGCCTCTTACTATGGCCATTTAAGACCCCTGACTGCATGGAGCTGAACTTCGGGAACAGAGCCAGAAAGACAAGAAGAAACCAGTGAATGACTTTGGTCTACTCATTCTACCGAGATTTCAAACAAAGAGGACCAAAAGTCAGGGGCTTCACACTGGCAACAAGACCAGGGGAAATGCAGTCTTTCATCTGATAGAGTCTTCAAAACATATAACCAAAGGAGAAATATTTCAGAGACCACTCATAGTGCTTGGAGGCACAAGAGCTCACTGATGACATGACCTTGGACACTCACTCCATCCTATGAAGGCTCATCTGCAAAATGAAGGTAGTGCTCTGAACTTGGCCTAGTGAAGAAACTTAACATAAGTGTTAAGTATGTGAAAATGCTCAAGAAAAACAAGTCATTAAAAGACCCAAGAGACCTACTGAGAATTAAAATTTACATTTCCTTTTCCCCCATAATCTCATGTTTGGGGGCTGCCATCTGACAGAACTATGAGCACCTGTAAGGAAGGAAGGAGCCCAAGGGTGGGTGTTACAGCTCAGTTGGCCCAGGATGAAGGGAAGAGGGAAGAGGACAGACTTGAGAAGTATTTCAATGTCCCCCAATGAAGAAACTAGGCAAACAAGTTTATGGCCTATCTGTACTGTATAATTTTCTATTATTGTGTTTTTAACTGATATACAAAAATGGTATGCAATGATGGAGTACAGTGTGATATTTTGATATATGTATGTAATTATTAATTGTGATATCTCTACTGGAGCATGAACCATCTAGCAGAAGAGTCAAGTTCTGGGTGTGTCTGTGGGTAACTGACATGTACACTAGCAAATTAAGGGAAGAAGCCCCACCCTGGACATGGGTGATGTCAACCAATAGGTTTGTAGCCTGGACAGAATAAAAGGGGAAAGAAGGAAGCAGTCCCTTCTTTCCCGTTTAAGGAGGAGCTCTGATCTTAGCCATTGCCTTTGCACATTGGTCTCCAGTTCCTTCCAGCTTCCAACAGACTCTTTGGGTTTTCAACATACTCACCCCACTGATTCCCCAGCGAGCTTCCAGGTCAACCCCCAACTGCTGTTGAATCCTCAGGCTCTTTGGCATGTAGACAAGCAGTTTGGATTCTTCTGCCTCTGATTCCCCAAACAGCCATGGAGACTCTTCCACTTCTGATCCTGTAAGTAACCTAAATCCCTTTGTATAATTATACATACATTTTATATTGATTCTTTTCCTCTAGAGCGGCAATGGCAAATCTTTTATTAAAGAGTTTTCAATAAAGAAACAGCCTATAGTTGCACACATGCCATGGGTTCATCACTTTGACTTTAGGGAAACCTAATCACTGCTCACATTGTACAATATTAAATTAAATCAAGTTAAACATATCTGTCTTCTCAATCACATATACTTCTTCATGAGTTCTTGTTCATTAAAATAATATACTTTTTTCCACATTTTTGAGTTATCCAGCGCATACTTGTTTACAGTCACCCTATTGTGCAACAGGACAGAACAGTTTCTTACTCTTGTCTGGCTGTAACTTGGTTCCCACTGTGAAGATATTATTATATGAGTTAGATTTATACACCATGATCTAGAACATTATATTTTTATGTCACAAAAGCAAATGATATAGGGCCATAGATTTAGCTCAGTGGTTCCGGCGCCTGCCTTGCAAGCACAAGGTCCTGAGTTTGATCCCCGATAACCACATACAATGCTGGGTGTGGAAACTCACGCCCACCAGCAATCAATACCACATACCACAATGCCGGAGCGTGGTGGCTCACGCCTGTAATCCCAGCAATCGGGAGGCAGAGACAGGAGGATTGCTGAGTTCGAGGCTTGCCTGGGCTACATAGTGAGCTCAGAGCCAGCCTGAACTACAAAGCAAGACCCTGTCTCAAAAAAAAAAAGCAAATGATATAAACGGTACAGAGCTTGGGTCTTTTATTTTAAGAAATAAAGGGAGAAGAAATCATTATATTTGTAAGGGCAAAAAAAAGTGTTGAAAATAGAGACCAAAGTGTTACCCCTGGTTATCTGGAGAGCATGGGAGGAAAGGAACATAGAGAAAACATCATGTCTTCTCCATGCACCTCTGAGCTGCTTGACAAAGTAAATTAAATGTGCACTACTCTTCTTTATTAATGTTTTATTAGTACATGTTTGCAATATGTAATGATGGCATTTATATGGAGAGTTGGTGTATTGCTTTCATAATTTGAAGAGTTTAATAATGCTAGAAGGGAAAGAGGTGGTAAAGAGAAAACAAGAGACAGAAAAGGGCAGAAAGAAAGAAATCTGTGATCTTTGATCAAAGTAGACAGGAACTTCCTAAATGTCTACAAGGCATCCAGGATCACAACTGGTTCTTTACAGACACAGGGAGTTTTAGGCACAGCCCTGACTCAACACATCAGGCCTCTTGGAGTCTCCTAGCTTCTCCTTCAGTGGAATCAGCAGGCTCCAGGGGGTTCAGGGAGAACTCATTTGACATTACCAGCTCAATGTAAGTTACTTTCTGAGTTGAATGTCTGCGGCATTTCCATTGAACTTCTAATGTGAAATCCTTTGCCCATTGTCTTTTCTATTCTCAGCCTGGCATGTGTTTTGCACTTCCCAGAGCTTTTGAGATCAGTGTTAGAAAAAGAAACAGAGCACTCTGACCTGGGAAGTCCCTCGCCAGCCAGGTATCTCAGACATGTGCATTCTCATTCCCTTCCCCCTCCCTCTTCCTCCTGGAAATTTTAATAGCTAGTCAAACAGCTGCAGTTTCACCAAGCAAAAACTCATAACTGATGACAACAATGCTTCACGGGTCCCTGATGCACTGGAAAGACTGAGAACTCAAATGGTAACACCCCATGTTAGTAAAAGTGTGCTGCAAAGAACACTCATTCCTCCATGATTGGACAAATGGACACCATAGCTCTGGAATAGTTTGGTAAACTATGTGAAAACCCTGAAAACATCTGTATATTTTACACAAATTTTTTTCTATTTGAATCTTTACTGGTACATTATATATACACATCATGATTATGCTCAACATTGAGAATGTGTACCAGTATATGACATGAATTAATGCTCATTTTTTCCCTTCCCCTACCCACCCTACAACCCCACACCCCATATACACAAGCTTTTGTTTCCAATTTTTACTTTTCCTTCATTACTTGCCCCTAAACCCCATTTCTCTTTGAATATTTACTATTTCACAATATCTATCATGCATTCTAGAACTCAAAAGCTATTTATGAGAAACCAGCAGCCAGTATCCTAAATGGTCAAAAACTGAAATCTTTCGCACTGAGATCAGGAACAAAACAAGGATGTCCACTATCACCACTCCTATTCAATATAGTGCTAGAAACATTAGCCACAGAAATTAGATAAGAGAAAGAAATAAAAGGAATAAAGATAGGAAAGGAAGAAGTTAAGCTCTCATTATTTGCTGATGATGCAATACTTTAGAAGATCATGAAAACTCCACCAAACAACTTCTGGACTTAATCACCAAATTTAGTAGGATAGCTGGATACAAGGTAAATGCTCAAAAATCAATAGCATTTTTATACATGAATAACAGATTTATTGAGAGAGAAATTGGAGAGCCAGTTCCTTCCATAATAACACCCAAAAAAATGAAATATGTAGCAATCAATCTAACAAAGGAGGTAAAAGACCTCTACTCTGAAAACTATAACACTCTGAAAAAGAAGACTGAAAAGGATATCAGAAAACGGATAGATATAAATGAGTTCTAAAATGTATGATAGTTTTTGTAAAATAAGAAATATCCAAAGGGAATTTGGTGTAGGAACGTAATGAGGGGAAAGAATAAATATGATTTGGAAAGAAAATGAAAGAGTATGTATATAAGAGGTGGGGGGTTGTGGATGGGTAGGGATGTGGGTAAAAATGAGAATCAACTTGTGTCATATACTGACACAAATTCCCCAATGTTGTGTGTGATTGTGAGCTATATATAAAATGTACCAGTAAAGAATTCAATTTAGGGCCAGAGATTTAGCTCAGTGGTTCCAGTGCCTGCCTCACAAGCACAAGGTCCTGAGTTCAATCCCAGTAACCACATACAATGCTGGGCATGGTGACTCATGCCCACCAGCAATCAATACCACATACCACAGTGCCGGGCATGGTGGCTCACGCCTGTAATCCCAGCACTCAGGAGGTAGAGACAGGAGGATTGCTGAGTTTCAGGCTTGCCTGGGCTACATAGTGAGCTCAGGGCCAGTCTGAACTACAAAGTGAAACCCTGTCTCGAAAAAAAATTCAATTTTAAAAAAAAGAAAGAAAATGGAAAGATATCCCTTGATCCTGGATAGGAAGATGGAACATCATCAAAATGGCTATACTCCCACAACTACTATATAGATCCAATGCACTCTCGACTGAAATCCCTACAGCATATTTCACAAATCTTGAGAAAATAATCCAAAAATTCATCTGGAACCACAAGAGATCTAGAACAGAAAAAGCAATTCTAGGAAACAAGGACATGACAGAGGGTATCACTATCCCCAATTTGAAACTATACTACAAAGCCACTGTGATGAAAATGGCATAGTAATGGTAAAGAAACAGACCTGAGAATCAGTGGAACAGATGAGAAGATCCAAAAACAACTCCAGATACACTAAGCCACCTCACCTTTGACAAAGGGGCCAAACATCCTCAATGGAGGAAAGACAGCCTCTTTAACAAATGGTGCTGGAAAAAAAATGGGTTTTAACCTACACAAATATTTTTACTAAGGAAGTAAGACATGGTTGTTCCAAAAATCAGTAAATGAATTCCTCTAACACAGTATACTATGGTTTGAGTCTGGTTCAGGAGCATTACCCCCAAGGGCCCATGTGTTAGCAGTCAGCCCCCATTAAGAGAAATCAGGAGGCGGAAACTTACTATGACTATAGATCTAGAGGTGAGGCTCTAGATACTGGTTAGGGTTAGACAAGACAGCAAGGTGGGGGACTTTTGGTTGAATCCCACTGGGCCCATAGTGAAAAGGAGAGGAAACCAGCACACAAGTGCCTTGTCTCTTGTTCTTGCACCTCAGAAGGGTGATCACCAGATGCGAACCTTTGGCATTTTACTTAAGAAACCAGGGGTTGAAATAAACCTCTGTCATTAAAATTTGCTGCTTGTGGTACTGTTACTAACAAAAGAAACGGACAAGTTTGGAGCAGTTCCACCACACAGAAAGCCCTGCATAGATGTCAACTAATAATGAAAACTGTTATTATGTCCTTCTTTAAATGACCTTTGCTTTGGGCCTGGGGATTTAGCTCAGTGGCACCAAACTTGCCTCACAAGTGCAAGGTCCTCAGTTTGATTCCTAGTACCAGAAGAGGAAAAAAAAACAAAAAAAAACAAAAAAAAACCCACCAAATTATCCTTGCTTTAAAAGAAACTTCTAAAGTGCCATTATTTTTATTACCAGAAAACAGATGTAAAAATATAGATGTCAATAGCAAAGAAATCATCTAAAATTCCTTTAAATGCTTTATGCTCAAAGATGTTTATACTGTCATTTATAATACTGACAAATCATAAATAATTTCAATGTACAACAAGGGATTGATTGGGTTCATGACAGTGCTTCCTTACGATGGAGCACTTTGCAGAAATTAAAAATGATGGTCCTCAGGAATTTCGATAACTTGCAGAGTGCTGATGCACCTAAATTAGAAAGGAAATACAGGGACTCAGATCCTATATGCATACTCTCAACTGTCAGAAAAGACAGAAAGGAGAGAAATGAGCCCTGAAGAAATGCAATCAAAATGTTATTTAACACTTTCTCCTTACTCCTATATCTCATCCTCTTGGAAGGATTTTTCCCTACATTCTGAGATGTGTAACTTTCAGGGAACAGGCAGACAATAGCTTCCTAAACTAGGGCTCGGAACAATCCCCTCCTGCCCACAACACCCAGGAAACCTCGAAGCAGGACGAACTGGAAGAGACCACTATGCACAGAACACAGATAGTGGGATAACATGGGGTGGGACTCAAATCCCAACACCATGTTCTACTTTCTGTGTGGTTTCAGTTGATATATACAGTATGTGGAGACTGGACAGGCGATGCAGATGAAGCGCTTGGCCTAGAGTCAATGGGTGAAGGGAACAAACTTCCTCTTTTTAAGTATTTTTCTGTTATAATGTTAACAAAGACAGAGAGCAAGCCGCCCTCAGGCTGCAGGCTGGACGTGCCTGGCTCAGAGGCCCTGCGTGAACCCGCTCAGTCACTGTGAAGGTGAAGGAGGTGGCCCTGATGGTACCATCGCCAGCCTCTCCACCTCACCGTGAGCACCTCGGACCTTGGGTGCTAAGGGGACTGACACTCAGAGGCCCTTTCTTCCAGTCTTGTTCCCTCCAACCTCGTTTTCCCTGATTGAAAATAGCTGAAGTCATCACTGTGATATTTAAAAACCCAAGTTACTGTCATATGCCCAAAGTAATAAATGTTTTTGAGCTTCGATTAAACTACATGTGGGAGAGCTAGATCCCTCTCTCTAACGAGTCACACAGACCCATCCCCCTGCTATCCATTCATTAGAGCATCAGCATAAAATGAACTCTGCACTGCACATGCTCCAAGCAGGCCCACAGAGTGACCTGGGGCCAGATTTCTGCTCCCAGGGGAAAGCCAGGCCTCAAGGCCAAGGGAGATTCACACACAGCAAAGTGAGAGGTCCCAGGGGAAAGAGAAGTGATATTTACACGTCAAACCTACAAGTCATGGAGCCCCAGATTTCACTTTTACCAATACTTAAACACAGCAACCTCTGTTTCTGCCTCTTCATCTTCTTGCTGGCCACCCACCACGTGTGCAAGGCAGGGCTCGCCATCAGGGTCACCACCACCTCAGAGAAGAAATGAGGGTAGGCCTCAGTGTGGTTGAGGGGCCTCCCCTAAGGACACACAGTTATGGAGTAGTAGGAATAGGATTGGACGCCTGCCTTCAAATTCCACATTTAGCTGTGAAGTTTATTTTTCTTTTCTTTTAGTTTTTTGAGATAGTCTTGCTTTGTAGTTCAGGCTAGTCCTGAACTCATTATGTAGCCCAGACAAGCCTCAAACTCACAACAATCCTCTTGCCTCTGCCTCCAGAGTGCTGGGATTACAGGCGTGAGCTGCCATGCCCAGAAGTTATGAAATTTCTTGTCTTCTGATAAACATTCCAAATGCATTGTAGTCAAAGCTCTGTGTGAGGATCTGTCCAGCTCGGCCTCTGCTGTGTCCAGTGTACAGGTGATTTAAGGACAGAACAGGATGATAGTGGGAAATTAATTGATACAACATAGGGCTTATTGGTGCTAATACAGAGGCTTAGGTGATTGTACTGCTAGGCACTTAGTAGTTCTCAATAATGAAGTGAAAAGATTTCAGAAAACTCTGCCTCATCTCTCTCTCATTTAACAGAAAGACAAACAATCTGGTCAAGGGACAAAGATCATCAAAAACAGAAATGTACCTGACTTTAAATCTGGTTCTACTTTCCCTTTTTTCAGGGTTCTGCCAGTTCTGCTTCCTATAGGACTGTAATAAAAATATCAAAACTAGCTTGGTTTCTCACTGTTGGAATATACATAATTTTATGGAGAAACAATAGGCTTTAAACACCTCCTCACAGAAACTGTGTGAAAAAATTAACACAGAAGTGCTGGGCGTGGTGGCTCGCTCCTGTCATCCCAGCACTCGAGAGGCACAGACAGGAGGATTGCTGAGTTCGAGGCTTGCCTGGGCTACATAGTGAGCTCAGAGCCAGCCTGAACTACAAAGAGAGACCCTGTCTCAAAAAATACAAAAAACAAAACAAAACAAAAAAACTTAACACAGAAGTTTATTAATATAATTACTGGGGCTGGGGACTTAGCTCAGTGGTTCTGGCATCTACCTGGCAAGCTCAAGGTCCTGAGTTCAATCCCCACCACTGCCTACCACAGTGTCAGGTGTGGTGGCTCATTTCTGTAAGCCCAGCACTCAGGAGACAGAAGCAGGAAATCCTCCTTCTAGGATCCAAAAATACTAAAGAGAAGCCAGTAGAGGCTTGTAGGAACACAAGAACTGGCCCTGGGGCTGGGGACTTAGCTTAAGTGGTTCCGTGGCTACCTTGGAAGCACAAGGGCCCAAGTTCAATCCCCAGTACTGAAAAAAAAAAAAAAAAAGAACTGGGCCAAAAATCAGGATGAGTGGCTTCCCTGTGTTCATTACTGGCCCCACTGCTTGCTTCCAGCCTGAGCTCTGCCTCCAGCCCTAGGGGCAGCAGCACTAGATTCTCCCAGGAGCTCTTCTGTAATCAGTGACCCAACAGGCCTCAGTTGCCTGCTCCACATGTGAGTCTAATCCTGAATCCATCCACCTACCACACCCACAGAAAAACTGTGTACCCTTAAACCCTGGTGCCACAAGGTTGGGAATTCATTACAGTGCTAAAGAATGAACTTCTTACAGACTATGTTGTCTGATCAGAATACAATTAGTACTTTTTTTAATATGGCTTAACAGTCCCATGTATCTATAAAGTAAAACAAAAAAAATACTATTGAGTGACCTTCAGATGTAAAAATAAATAAAATTATAGAATAGTTGTAACTAAAAACAAGAATGTCAACACATATTGAAAATTTTGGTCCAGTATATGGTTTGTGTTGGTTTATACCTAAATGTCCCCCCAGAAGCTCATGTGTTCATGGATAGGGCTTCAGGAAAGGGACTGGACTATGAATTTTATGACTTGTTTCTGTGGCCTCTGGGGCATAATTTTCCTCCATCTGCTCCAGGGCTACTATAATGTAGGCAGCTTTTCTTCCCCAGGCCCCTCTACCATGCCAGTTTCTGCACTCAAGCCTGCCACATTGACTGACATCCCCAGACTGTGAGCCAAAGTAAACCTCTCCGCTTTCAGGTGGCAAGTGTTGTATGTTTTGTCCCAACAACTAGAAAACGGCTAAGATACAGTCAAAGCAACCCTAAAAAGCAAAATTGTACGTTTCCATTAAGGTAACAGAAAATAAGAAAAATAAAAAGTAAGCAAGCTTAGCTTTAACTCAAGAAAATAAAAAAAGAACATCAGATACACCGAAAGATAACAGGGTAGATTTATCAAAAAACTACAAAAAAGCAATATAAGAAAGTAACAAAAGATAATTACATAAATGAAATAAGTCAAAAATAGAGGGTCTTCAAAAATGATGAAGACAAATCTTTGAAACAACTGATGTAAAAGTTTAAAATAGGGTCAGGAATCTAGCTCAGTGGTAGCACACCTGCCTCACAAACATAAAGTCCTGAGTTCAATTCCTGGAACCACAGAAAATTAAAAATTAAAGTTTAAAACATAATATACAAATTTTTTAAGCCACTGATAGCAGGAACAATAGAATTTGAAATTTAAAAATTATAAATTACATGTACCAATGGGAAAACCTAAATAAATCATGAACATTTCTCAAAATACACATATATATATACAAAAATGCTTATTAAAAGAAATATAAAATTTAATTATCTTTTTATTATTAAAGAAATTAGGATGACAATAAGTATTTCTGTTCTTCTAGCCAAAAAAAAAATTGATAAAACTTGAGCTACAGAAGTTTTAATATACTTTCAAGGAAGAGATAACAATCCCTCACAAAAACTGTTCAAAAAAAATGAAAACACTTCCAATTTTTATAGTGAGACATAAATTTTGTCCAAAAAACTGAGGCAGAACATGACAAACTAAAGATAATTATATGCCTACTCAGTCATGTATGTGAAAATTCTGAATAAAATGCTAGTTTTAACAAATTTTTCAAATACTTACCATAATCAAGTAGTATTTACTCAAGAAAGGAAAATCTGGCTTAGCCTTGGAGAAACCACCACTGTAATTCTCTATACTCATGGATGAAAGGAAAGAAATCACACTGATATCTCCATAGATACAGACAGTGAAGTTCACACAAGTGTTGGCTTTCTGTTAAAATACCAAAGAAATCAACCTTCAAAGGAAGAAGGATTTACTTGACTCACAGTTGAAGAAGTTTCAGTCCATGATCACTTGGCACCACGGCTTTGGGCCTGTGGTGAGTCTGCCCATCATGGTTAGAGAACCAGGAAGCAAAGTTGCTTACCCGAGGCAGCTGGGAAGGTCCTAATACCCTCCTCAGGGGGACACCCCATTAAGCCCCTCCTAATGTCTCCACACCTCCAAGAGCACCACTGTTTGAGGATTATGAGCCCTTCATGGCCACATGAGCCTTGGGGGACTTCCCAGATCCCGACTGTGATACTTACTGAATTATAAAAAGCTGTTGGAAAATAGGGAGTTGAAAGTACTTCTTTTAACTTGACAATGGCTGTGTTATTCTATAAATCTACATGAAATGCAATATTCTACTCCGTGAAAATCATTTAAATGCACACCCTCCCAATGTTTACATCTCCGTTAAATCAAGAATAAACTAATATTTCATCTTTCAAATAAAACATTATCAACTTGGCCTAATTTAATAAGACAAGAAAAACAAAAGCATAATATTGGAAAGGAAAACTGTTATTGTTAATAGATGATATACTCCTCCACAGCAGAAACCCAACAGAACCAAGAAACAAGCTAATATAACAAATAAGACAATTCAGTAAGGTTGCCAGATTTAAGACACATTTATAAAATGCAACACTATGTGTCTACATGAGCAAAAACCAGAATAAAACAGTTTCATTCATAAAAGCAGTTAAAAATAGCTAGAAACTACAAAGGAAGAATGTACAACACCATTATTTTTCACATACTTATTGACATAAAAGAAGACTTGAAGAAATAGAGAATTATTACATTACTACATTTTCTGTTACTTCACATTGGGAGTAATGTTGATTTCCCTTATTTGGTAATTAAAAACTCAGTAGAATTCCTAAAGATATTTAACCAATAGCGTCTTTTTACATGTGTTCTCCTGCCTTCCTAAAAGTAAGCAAATTGTTTTCTATTCCTGTAACTAAGAGGGAAAAAAATGTAACATGTCTGAGCGCCACCAGCAACAAGAAAGGAGACCGACGACAGACCAGGACAATGGCTACATAACCTTTACAAGACCTCTGGCAATTTTTACAGATTCAAGTCTCTCATTGTGTGATTTTTCACTGTCCACTGATCCAGCTTCTCAAAGCACAAAGTGACCCCTGGCAACCTTCTTCCCAACAATGCCTGGACTATAACGATTTGAAGGAATCAGAGGGGTCAGAGGTAGAAAGTCAGAATTATGCCTCTCCCAGGCCATCTGTGCAGAATACTTGCCACTCTTGGTCTCCTTCTTGCTGCACTTCTTCTTAAGAAAACTGTCCTTTACCTACCTCAAGGACCTCTGGTGATGGTATTTCTCAAGTGCCCCTGCTTATTCTGCCAATCAAGGACCCAGCCTGAGGACAGGCCCCTGTGGACATGGGGCAATCAAGCCCCTCTGAAGGGTCGATGCAGAACAGAAAGAGGAAACATAGCACCTTTTCCTCTGAGATCACTAGCTAGGAAGGAGATACAAGCTGGAGATTTAATAATATTTTTGCTACCATATGAAGGAAATATTTCTAAAGATGAAGGCAATATATAAATAAAATGAACTTTTAAAAGAGAGAGGAAATGTAATGAATAAGGTCATTTTAACTGCTAGACTTAACCAGGCCTGAAGCTAATTCCACCCCTTGACTCACAAGATAGGGAACTTCTGCTCTGTTGATTGAAGATAGATTTCTAACCCTCCTATCAGAAAGAGCTCTACCGTGACACCCACTGAGTCAGAAGTTCTGGCCAACCATTTCACTTTGATACTGGGTTGAAATAAAAGGAAAATGCAATGAACAATCTTATCCTCCTGCTTTGGCTTCACCTCATTTTCTTCCTCCCTCGTATTAGGCTTCTTTTAATTCCCACGACCGGCCGCTTTCTTCAGGACATCCTACAGGCTTCTCCTCCTGTGCTTCCCCACACTTGGCTGATTCTCAGCTTTTTAGGTCTTAAATTAGCTCGCAGGAAACCCTTCCCTGACCTCCACAGAAAAGAGCTCCTCTCCCCCATGAGCTGGTATCTGGTTGCCTCTTTTTCCTTCTAATTTTTATCATACTTTGCAATTATGTGTGAGCTAACCTGCTAACAAATCTTATCTGCTTCCCTATGAGAATACAGGGAACGTACAGAATAAAGACCAAGCTTGTCACAATCATCATTATCTGCTCCGTACCAGCACAGGAGCTTGTTGCCTGGGAGAGTTTTCAATAAACATATGTGAATAAAGGACCAGATTCCCATATTGGAGGCCTTCACCTGGGTGCTACACTTGAGAAGACCAAGAAAGACAGGTCAGCACTCATTCACTAGGTCCCTGGATTGCCTCACCCCACTCGGAGCAAAGAGAAGCAGTGAGGAAAAGAAACGGGCAATTTGTTTCCATGAGAATTTTGAGGCATATGTAGTGTGCCGAGCTCGCGCATTTCTAGGAGAAAAAAGACTCATCAGGTAAGCAGACCAGGACGGGGCCCTGTCTGTCTTCAAAGAGCTTCTCCTCTGGCTAGAAATACAGTGAAAACAAAGAGCAGGGATGAGGAACTAGAACCCCGAAGAATAGGCACTCCTTAATTATGCTACATCTCTGCTGATGCTATCAGCAAAATAATTTGTGAATCTAATAGGGACTGTCCAGATAAAAGAGCAGCCACATCTACGCCAGGCTACAGGGGAGAAACTGCAGTCAAACTTGCATCCCTTAGTCAACAGCCCGCAGGCTGGAGAGCGCAGCCAGCATGTGGCTGGCGCTGCTGAGCCCCGCGCTCTTCCTGGGTCGTCTCATCTCGCTTTCCCCTCCTGGCATCTTCTTGCTGTAAGAGGTTTGCTATTATGGCTCTGAAGTCAAAGTGACAAGACAGCAGGGGAAAGAGCAAGACGCTGAACATGAAGAGACAGTCTCTGGCCCCAGAGCTGTTCGCCACATTTGAATAAGGAGCCGGATGTCTCCTCTCCTCCTGTTGGCCTTTCTCTGTCCTGGCACTCCTTAAATGAGCTGCAGGGTAACAAGAGTCTTTCTTGGGGAACATGTCTGCTTGGCTGAATGAATTAAATTACAACCAAGAGACATGTCTTCAGCTCCCTATTAGCTGAGGATGGAGGAAGCAGTTCGTTGGCATTAAGCGTCAGTTCTCCACCAGGCACTGCCTGGTAAAGTTGACCTGCACGTCCGGCCTTCTCAAGCAACATACTAATGGGGAGCAAGATGGTTATTGTGTAAAATCAGGTGGATGAATAAACCCGAGTAAGATCTCAAGAACAGACATAGACAAGCATGAAATTCGTCCTGCCAGGAAAATGGTTCACCTGGGAAACCAGCCTCACAAGAAACTCTCAGTCTGCAGATCCATAGAGAGGAGTCTGTAGCCTGCAAAGACCTTGTGAGCGGATGTGTGAGAGCTGCTCTGGGGACTTGGAGCACGACCAGCTCAGTCACTGACGCAACCAGATGCAAGAACACAAAGGGCTCGGCTTCTGATGCAAACAGCACCACCTTCCCCTACTTTACGGACCTCTCTTCATGCCCCTGAGGGGCTACATCTTTTAACTACATTAAGGAAATGTGCCCTCCATCTGGGTTTGTTGATATCTCTTCCTCAGTCACAACTACCCTCATGACCACCCTAAAAAAACAATTCCAAAAGGGGACAAAGCCTAAGAAAGGAACAAAATGAAATGACATGAAACTGAGTGTCTGAGAAGAAAATAGAAACATTAGTCAGATGCTCAGGAGGCCTCCCTTGGAAAGGGACAACAGGAGGCAGCCAGGCCAAGAGCAGACAGAAGCCACAGCCTCTACACCTGCCACTGGGCAAGAGCCCTGAGGTGGAAACAAGACTGGCGTCTGTAGAACAGAGCAAGAACCAGGTAACTAAAGAAGACCTGGGGCTACAAGTGGTCCCGAACCAGCCCTATCAGCGTTCCTCCTATGGGGAGTCACTGAATGCAGACATTGGACATCGTCAGGGTTCTCCTGAGAATTGGAAGTCACAGGGGTGGAGCTCAGAGACATATCCCTCCCAAGCCATCAGTGAGGTCTCCAGGAGTCACCATGGCGCCAGTGCACAGGAAGTACTCAGTACTCCCTCATGGAGGAAATAAATTAAAACAGATACCAAACTTCTACTTTTATTGAGCTTACACTAGTTACTGGGCAGAGATGTGGAAGATAAATTGCAGCTAACATTTGAAATGGAGGTGACAGATGGAGGTTTAACAGTGACCATTAAAGCAGATGTTCTAATGTCATCGATAAGAAAAAGATGAAGATGCTTTGCAGAATAAAACATCATCAGAAAAACTAAAAAGCAGGCAGGAAAGCTACATGAGCACAAAGGTTTCGGCTTTACGTTTGGGGGCCAACAGTACAGTCTGAACCCCTCTAGAGAATGATTACATTTATGGGACAGAATAATAACTATCATTCACTTCTCATCTCCAAGCAAACAAGAAATGTAGTATTGATTCGGACTATTGAGAATCAGAGGTAAGAGTCTCTATTCAAATGGAAAAATCTCAGCTTTATGGAAAATTCCACTATCCGAAAAGCTTTATTTCCCAGGGCATTTTAGCCATCCAAGGTTTTTACTGCATTGCTACTATTCTTATCATTGAAATGTTCTCACAACATATAGTGGTGGCACTGCTGCTACAGCTGCTAGACCAGTCGCTGTAGAAGCCACCAGACAGCCACCTGGGACACCTCCCAGAGCTGAAAAATCCAAAGTGGTCATGCACCCCGATCGTCAGGAAGATCAACATGGCATGAGTCATTCTGAGATGCTGGTTCTATTGAAAGTCCCTAAGAAAGTGGGTTTTAAAACTCTTCCCTCCCTCCTTCCTTGCCTTCCCACGTTAGTAAATTCCCCAGAGAAAGACACCTCCAAGGTTTCTCTAATTCATCTCTTCCTGCAGGCCACACAGAGCCTTGTTGGCCTAAGGAAGACATGGGATGCACAGAACAAACCTGAGCTTCCTCAGGTCACATCCAGGGAGAGAGCTCTTGAATGCATAATTCAAATCCTTCTTGCTTCGTGAGTGCCATTGTGTCTCACTGCACTTAGAAATCCCCTCAGCTAACAAAAGAAACAAAACGTCACTATGAACGTGGCTGCTGTTCTCAATGGATTTTACTTCTATGCCTACATTTCTACATACTGTTTGTCTTACTATTTCTATCACTGTTCTCGCCCCAACAGTCCATGTTTTATTAAGGACTCACTTCTCGCATTCAGGGAAACAGTACTAAGGAAACAATCCTGGAGGTGGTTCTTGTGGATGTGTTTTACACATACACGTGTGTACATGCACAAATACACACATCTACACACAAACGTATTAGAAAATAGATTTGAACTTTGTCCGTGACAACTGTCTCTCTACGGACTGGGCTTGCTAAAGAATTAAGACATTTCCTGCCACCAAGACCTAAGAGGATCTCTGGTCAGTCCCAAGTCTTTGAGGGTGAATTCTGGAAGGAGCCAGAAGGAAAGAGGGGAACGGGGTAATTTTTCTGGGCCAAAGGTACCCTAGAAGTATTCACAGAGGCCATCAGTGGTAGTATGGCAGGGGCATCATTACTGTCAATATGATAGAAAAATATGGTGTATATTTAAACTTTTCAAAATCATTATAGTAAAAGATGCATAGCCACTAGTCTCCCTCAAAATATCCACCCCATGCCCTGCTTTAAACACACTTGGCCCATCACTCTTGCTACCTTCTGAGGCAGTTCCATAAGTCCTTTTCTGTCTTTAGTTTGGCTGTCATGGCTGCCCTGATATCTTGAATCAATTCAAAACATCTACCTGTAGAGATTCTGACTTTGGGGAAGAGCCAGAAGTCACTGGTGCCTGATCTGGCAAGAGGTGGATAAGGACCTACCACATTGTTTTTATGAGCCTACTTTGCCCCTGGATGGCACCTGGCAGTAGCATTTACCATACTTTTTGTCACATCTCATAAAGATATGAAAGGGGGTTTCCACGACTGCTTCAGAAAGTGGCAAGAACAATGGGATAAGCATCTTCAAAGTAAAGGGGAAGGTACATTTTGAAAATGACTAAACACAATGTGCATTTTATTGTAATAATTTCTTTAATTTAAACATCCACACCATTTTCCGTACTGAGCGTTATCTCTATCCACATCAGGACAGACCCGACTATTATCACATCCATGTTACTGAGGAAAGAGTCAAGGCACAAGGGCATGAGGTTCTAACATCTCCAAGACTGGAGGAGGCAGATGAGACCCAAACCCATGCTGTTTGACTCAGTCAGACTTTGACAAGTTCCATCACACCACATCCCTGACAGGTTATAATCGCTCCTATTTCCTTACATTTAGAATAGCTTATGCATTAAAAAGGGTGCATGGTCACCATCAAAATCTCCTGTGGCCAAGAAGCTCTGACTGAATGACAGGAAGCATCAAGGGTCAGGGACCGGAGGACCTGCCCCTCCCTGCACAGCACTCAGAACAGAGCTTCCTGCTACTCTGCCCCCACATGGCACTCTCCTTCCTCACACTTCCAGCTCTCCTTCTCCACACTTCCGGCTCCCTTTCCCTACACTTCCATCTCCCCTACAGCACCTCATCACTCTCCCTGCATGGGTGTGTCTTGCCTGGTTAGTGTCCTGTCTACACAGTGGCTACTGCTGAGGTCTCATAGACACTGTACGTATAGCCCTCACCACTCGAGGGGAGAAAGAGGATCAAGAGAAAAAGGGAACTGAAAAAGAAGTGTGATGTCCAAGCCTCAGCCTGAGATACTTTTGATACATTCTCTCCTTCCACCCCCAATCCTAGGACAATTATCACAGGTTCCCACTTTACTGAGCAGAGAGCTGGGGTTTGAGAATACAAGTCCTTGCTCTCCTCACTGCCCTACCCCCATCAATACATGCTTATTTCTCCTAGTGAACTCTTCCACTGGCATTTGAACCCCTTGCTGGCTGCTATAACCCATCTGGACAGGATGCAGGGCTTACATTTCCTGCATTGCTGACAGATCATGGTGCCCCAAGACACTCAGCAGCCCCTTGCTATGTACAGAATCCCAACTCTCTACCCAGCTTCCAGTTCCTCCATGTTTTGATTATAACCTTTATTTTGAGCTTTACTTTATTCCATTTATCTAAGCTTCAGTTACAAAAGTATCCAAAAAAAAAGTCCTATATGCACCTTCCTCCTGATTGCTGTCTTCCGTTCCTTACCAATTATCACTATATTTAAAAAAAAAATCTTCTAAGGTCACCCATCTTGAAAACTCTCCTTCACCTCATAATCAAGAGTAAAGAAACAACCCAAAGAATGGGGAAAAATATACCATGTACTCCTCAGATGAAGGACTAACATCTAAAATATATAATGAACTCAAAAAATCAGATACCCCCCAAATTTAAAGTCCTAATCCAAAAATGGGCATCTAAACAACAAATAAATACATGAAAAAAAACTCAATACCACTGGTCATTTAAAAAATGCAAATTAAAACAATGCTGAGATTTCATCTCACTCCAGAAAGAATGGCTGTTATTAAGGAATCAACCAATAACAAATGTTGGTAGGCCTGTGGGGGAAAAGGAAGCCTTCTCCACTCTTAGTAGTGCAGACTAGTACAACCACTATGGGAATCAGTGTGGAAATTTCTCAAAAAACTAAATCTAGAGGTTCCATTTAACCACAGCTATTCCTCTTCAAGGTAGTGTCCTAAAACAGTTAAAAGCATCATGCCACAGTGATAACGCATACCCATGTTGAAAGCAGGACAATTTGTAATAGCTAAATCTTGGAAATACCCCACATGCCCATCAAAAGATGAGTGGATAAAGAAAATGTACTTATGTGCAACAGAGTACTACTCTTCCATAAAGGATAAACATGAGTCCTTTGTAGGAAAACGGATGTACTTTGAGATCATAATCTTAAGTGAAATAAATCAAACACACAAGTTTAAATATTACATTGTTTCTCTTGTATGAGAAGCACCACGCATAAAGAAAGAGAAAAATGGAGAAGAGATACTGAAAAATAAGAACATGTTCAAATGGGGAGAGGAATAAAGCATGGAGAGGAAGAAAGGAAGAGAAAATAAAAACACATGGAAGGAGAAAAATAGAAATTAAACTTTTATAAATGAGGAAAAGAAGGGTTGAAGAAGGGAGGAAAATAAGAAAAAAGAACTAAGATACAGTATGTACAGATGTAAATTCCCTGTATGATCACTATGTATGATCAATATGTACTAATAATATAATAAAGTTAAAAATCTCCCTACGATATTTGCATCCCATACAAGTCCTATTACATTCCTGATTCTACTGGCCCCTGATTCTAAATCCAAGTGAAAATGTCTACCCGATGTATAACAAGCTCCTTAAGAGCACAGAATGTGGATTTTACCTTTTTATACCCACAATCCCCCACACACATACTGTACCAGCATTAATAAATGTTTGCTGAATTAAATTGAGAGGTCATGTGGGGGATAACAGTTAGAACTTTATCATAATTTAGACTTTCAGATGATGGGAAGCTGAAGGTCCAGTGACCTCTCTCCTCAGAACTCAATTATCTGCATAAGAAGAAACGTCTCAGATACCCAGCTATTAATTTGCTCACAGTAATCTTGGCCTCCACCATTCACAAGTGTCCTTTTCAATTTCTCAGCCACAACCTTCATGGGAAATGAGATTCTCTTTTCATTCACTGCATCACAGTGGCCCTGGTACCACTACACTTCTCCACTACAGCCCTCAACTCTCCTTAGACATTCTTATTCTTCTCCAAAGAACAACCTCTTGGGCATCAGAATGTCCATCACCACAGCTTCCCTGGGCCCTGTTCCTGGCCTCCGAGTCTACTGCTCAGCACTCTTAAGTCAGTAGCTTTGGACCGCAGGCTTTGCCGGCATCTGGAGCCAAAGGAATCCATTCTAATTAATCTTCCACACAAAAGTGATGGCCTCCAGCCATCTCAGAGGCACAAGCCAGCGAACCCAGTGTGAAAGAAAACTGCAGGCTGGCTTCCCAGGGAATCAAGACAGCTTCACCCTGAGTTCTGTCCTGGATCACATGGAAGGGTATGGCTGAAATCAGTGATGTCCCTGAGGTGAATCTGACCACGGTGGTAACAGGCAGTAGGAGTCCCATCTCTCCCCATGCTCCAGAGGACCATAATCCAGCTCTTTCAAGATCTTTTACCATATCAGATATACATTCATTCATTATCAACAGAGGTTTACAGAACTCACATCTCCCCATGTACATCGGGTGATAGGACCTGAGTATCTTGGTCAACCAGGACATAAAGAAATCTGGAGCTGAATATCACGACCAATGCTCCTCTGCACCAGGGCAATTTAACACTCCAGTGTTCAATGACCAGCACACTGTACAACTTCACTAGCAGGGACTCAGCCGGTCCCTGGGGTGGAATGAGGTGGGTCACCCCGCAGGTCAGGGCAGAGGAAGGCTCAGGACACCTGCGATGTTCCCTGTCCACACAGAGTTATTATGGCCACTCCACACTCACTTGCCAGGTGAGAAACTATATGTCACAGGTCTGCCAGGAGGTACATTCTTTTCTATCTGGAAGATGTACAGCAAGTGTCTCAACTACTTCTCTAAGTTTGCTTTTCAGCTGAAAAAAGGTAGGATAAAGGGTAATAGTAATCAGTGAACAAGCTTCTGTGGTGGGATAACTGTGAGTAAACATTGTGAAGTACTGTTTCCCCCTTCATTTCCCCAAATCCACGCACCATCATCATTGATTCTCTAGTGGGAGCACTCAAAGTCAAAGCTTTCGTGAGACTGAGAAGTAGCAGCAGGAGCTCAGGAAGAAGACGGTGACATTTCTTCACTTTTAAGCCTATTTCAAGTACAAACAGAGGAGACTAGGAAGAAGTTAAATCAGCCTGCATGTGCAAATACACACGCCTTCCAGTCTTACACTAACATACAATTATGCATACTCAGAATAGAAAGAAAGTTCAAGAAAAAGGAGAAAGAGATGCTGACAACAGGTTTGCTGCTCCCTCATAACCACTCTTCTCCCACTTCACAGTCTTTCTGTGGGATCTTGGAGGGTGGCAAACACCTCATTTCAACCCATCTGCTCCTCCAGGGCACCAGATACAATGGCCACAAAGGTTGTTGAAAAGGGGTAACCAAGAGAACCCAGCATGGGACCACAGTCAAGTAATGCCACGGGCTGAAAGCAAAGCCCAGGTCAGGGCAAGGGCACCTAAGAATGCTGCTGCCACCTCACAGGAAGAGCAGGAAGAGAAGAAAAGGGGAGACCCTGTATCTCTCCACATTTCAACCTGTGAGGCTCATGAGCTCAAATGACAGAGTCTTCCTGGAAGTAACTAGAACATATTTTCATCCTACGATAGAATGGAGATCCAGAAAGAGTGGACTCAGTTTTAGGAAAATAAAGAAAGTTATATTTTTCAGTTGGAAGAGTTTTATTACTGTTTCAAGCTCACTGATTATCACTAATTTGTTCAGTTTTTTTCATAACCTCTTGGCTCAATCTCTCCAGATCATATGTGTCTAGGAATTTATCCACTTCTAGATTCTCTGATATAGAACGTACTAGAACATACATTTTATAAGTCATTTCTCATAATCCTCTGAGTTTCATTGGTCCTTTGTATTGTTCTTTTAGTCTCTGTTTCAACTTCCACTCTGTTCTTTAGTATTTCTTCCCCCCTGGTTTTATGTTTCTTTTGTTCTTATTTTTCTAAGGCCTTGAGATGTATCGTTACAATTATTTTGGGGATTTCTCAAATAAATATATCTTCACAGCTATAATTTACCTCTTAGAACTGCTTTAATTATATTCCATAGACTCTGATCCATTCTGTCTCCATTATTGCTTGGTTCTAGTAATGTTTAAATATGTACCCCTGAATGCTTCAGTGACACACCGATTGTTCAAAAGTATATTATTCAATCTGCATGTGTTTGTGTAGTTTACATCATTTCTTTTGCCACTGATGTCTACTATTTCTGAAAACCTGAATTCAGGGCATACACACGTACACACTTGCATACACACATCTACATGAAAAACCGTAACAAGGGATGGTAACAACTATACTCACTGAACATTTCCTGTGTGTTAGGCACTATTTCCACTGCACTATTTATTTCTCACAATAATAGATCATGAGTTCTCACTATCAACATCTCTTCTGGAGACAGGAAACTCAAGCATGGCTAATTTTGGAGTAGAGCCCAGACTTTAAACCCAGGCCCTCTGATTGCACAACATGAGTTCTTTATCACTTTTGTTCTTTTGCTTCTTCATTGAGTCTTCAACATATTATAGCGTGTTTACTTATAATTTGAGAGCTAACTCTAGGCTGGACACTTAGCTAAAAGCTTCACTCATCACATTTATTCTCTTTATAGTCAGTACAGACAAGTTTTATTATTATCATCTTTTCAAAAATAAGGAAATAGAGACTCTGAAACTGTCTTTCTGGCCTCAAAGCATGCTCTCAACTCTCACACAACACTTCAGCATAAACACACACCCAAGGCCTGAGTTTCCGGCAGGTTGTAGAGTAAGGACTTCCTGGGCAGTTGCCGATGCCCCAGTCATGACACAGCCATGTGATGTGGGTTCCTGGCAACTTGAGGTCCAAATGGAGGCAGCCAGTCAGTGGAAGTTTTGAATCTGGCTTCTTTCATTCTTCATAATTATGTTATGATTCATCTATACTCTGTGCATTAGTAGCTTATTCATTTTTATTGTCAAGTAACACATCTTTATAAGAATTAACTACTTTCAGTTGAGTCATTTACTTCTTGATATACATTTGGGTTATTTCCCATTGAAAGCTATTACAAATAAAGCTATTGTAACCTTTTCTGAATAAAAAAAAAATCAAGTCAAGTAGCAGAATTTCCTGAGGCCACCGGCTGCATCCCATCCCAAATAATTCAGGACCATGTGAGCAGTGAGACTGGTGTGGGAGACACCAGGGAGCTTCATTTCACATGATGAAACTGAGGTTTGCAGGAGGCAAGTAGGAGAGCTCAGCAGGTAAGCAGCAGAAGCGGAGATGCAGACGGGCCTCTCTCGCGTCAAAACAAGGGCTTTTCTTCATTACTCCATGATCCTAAGCAGAGGAAATGCTGCAAGCATGTACTGTGACTCAAGGAAGGGAAAAGAGAACGAAGATACATTTGCCAAACTCCTGCCATTCAGAACATTCATCTTTGCGATGGGTAAATATTCTTAGTAGTTTGGGCTCGCCTACTTCCTTCCTTCCAGTTCACAGCGAAGTCAGAGTTCAGATCCCTCCCGCCCTTTAGCAAGGCATTAAAGAAATAAAGTCCTACTTCACAAGGTGCTAAATGCTGTTTGACCAGCCCTGCCAGGAATTTCCTTGGCTTACTCTCATGCTGCTCTGACAAAGTCGCTGAGCTCTGACTCTGTCCTTCTCCCTCACGGGAGTCCACTTCCAGGCCCCTGGAGTTGGAACAAGAAAACGCCCTGCAACTGCAACAGGGCTCACAGTGACAAAGGAGATGAGGCAGGGAGACTCCATCCACCAGGGCTGGGTAAATAAAGTGGCACACAGCAGTATAAATAAATCTCAGAAACAATATTCACTGTTAGGAGCTAACTATAGAAGTATATGTACGGCAGAAAAGTATTTCTAGGAAATTTAAAATATGCAAGGCAGTCCTACACATTGAATAGAGATTAGAGCCTCCAGAAAATCCATACAGTTATGTATAGAAATGATAATTATTATATTGAAGATGCTTAGGAATTTCAGGGAAGAATAAAGAGGGACTAAGATTGAGACGATGTCAGTCAGGAGTGGTTGAAATCCATTCACAATCTTTTACTGTTCAAAAAAGTCTTAAGCAAGACAGTAAAACTTTTAAAAAGTCTTAAGCAAGACAGTAAAAACTTAAGTCTATCAAATGCCGATTTGGTATTTGGTATGTATTAAGGCTACACTTTCAGGGGTCATTTCTATAGTTGGTATTCAGTATGTATATTTATACTGCCTGGTTATTCTTCCTGTTTAGAAAATGTTTTAAAAAAAACAAATGAGTGTTTAGTGTTTTCAGTAAGCAGTTTAGAATATAATTTTAAAATAATGAAGATTTCTGTGCAAGGAGAGAGGTGATGGAATAGCCCCATAAGCAGGAAAATGAAGCTAACACAGAATCATGAAGTTCTGCTCTAGTGCAAGAGCTCAGTATAAACACAATGAGATGAGAAGAGAGAATTCGGATCTCTTGTAGGCTCATCTCGTGACACCTTATGGTCCTTCCTATTTCCTGTTGCCCCACACCATGTGCTTCCACCAAGTGTGACCAATCCTGGTTTCTGTTCCAACCTCCAGCTCCAAGGGTGGACAAGCTGGGATGACCAGGAAACTCCCTCACCAAGGCCTAAGCTGAATGGTCCAAGAATGGGCAAGGACTCCAAGCTCAGAAAATCAGAGACTTTCTTTTTTCTAGGTTTTCTTCTTTGAACGGGAGCCAAAAGAAGGTGGTCCTTCCCTCTCTGGTGCTGGGACATGACGAAAATGGTGTTGGCTCCCAGAGCAAAACTAACTAAAGTATAGTTAGAAGTTCAAGAGAGCAGAAACACCCTGCAGAGGGTAGCAGCACTCAGAGACTACTAGACCATGAGGAGCTTCAGTTCTGGTCTCCAAGCTACCTCTCTGCTCCCTGTAAGGGTGACCTGCAGAGCCAATGGACACCACCAGGTCCCCTGCCCAGCAGTGGACACCACCAGGTCCCCTCTGGATGCAGCTCCCACAGCCTCCTGTTTCTGGGGGCTCCCAGCCCCTGTGAACAACCTAATGCCATTTCATAAACTCCTCTGTTGCATGAATGACACGTACTCAATTTCATTGTTCACACCTAAGAATCCTGACACTGGTCATATCACCATTGTCTTCCCAGGAGACCCTGAAAAATAAGATCTCTTAAAGTTGTGCCAAACCAGTCAGGATAGAGAGTCAACAAGATCTCCTTGTTTCCGTGCGGGACTCTTTTTCCCTGACAGCAAGCCATCTCTCCCTTATTTAACTGAGGAGGAAGCTGGATTCCAAAGAAGCGACCAACCTGAGTCACACAGCAACTGAGCACCAGTACCTGGGAAAGTTGAGGCCTCCTTGAGTGATCCTAACTTGCTAAAAAAGAAATAAGGCTAAACAGCTTTTTAAAAACATTGGAGATACTTTCATATTGCTGAGTATATGTAGGCATCGTTCTAAGTGTACAACCTGCCTTAACTTGATCCTTGGCACAACCATTTACACATGTGCACTACTATCATGACACCTGCCATGCAGACAGGGAAGGGAGGCAAAGAGAGGTGAGGCTATCTCCCTAATGTCACACAGCAAGTAGGAGCAGAGCTACAATTCAAACCAGGAGTCTGGCTCTAAATTCTTCATCTGCTGTTATTCTAGACACTGAGTAGATTGGGAGGAGTGGTCTTCGGGGGCCAGACCTTCCTCTTTCAATGAGAGGAGGCTCTAGAAAGCTGAGCAGGGAAGGCACCCCAACCCCCACAGCTCCAGCTGATCTAAATGCAGGTGCCTCATGCAAAAAGCCTGAGAGGAAAGTGCTATGAGAGCAGGTGCTGAATTGCAGAAAAGTTAAATATGGAATGAGAACATCGAAGACTGCAATAAGAGCAAGGAGGATAAAAACCAATTTCACATCAGAGCCCCAGGCAATGATTTGGGGGGAAAAAAGCCAATATATGTGGTATCACATAATAACTGTAGCAATGCCTTCCATTTACCTCACTCTGTCCTTTGGAAGAGGCTAAAGAAGCTCACAATTGTGACAATGCTTCTTTCTGCAGGCCAGATCCCACCAAGGGTGGCTGTGGCCCTTTCTAGGCAACGCCGGGTAAAGGGCTGCACTGAGAAGTCAATGCAGAAACCACAGAGCAACAAAGAATCTATTAAAGTGAACTGTTAGAGCTCAAGAGCTGATAGACAAAAGCAGATGCAGAGGAAAATCAATTCAGCAAAGGATTTATTCTCACAAACTGTGTGGTAAATAATCAACTTTGCTCAAGGAGAAATGGGCACTGCTGGTTTACTTCCAGGACAGAGGCAGAAGGAACAGGTAGAGGAGACACGAGGTAGAAACAGAGGCTTGGAATCAGACAAGTGACAAAACTGGAACAAATGGTAGTCTTTTTATTAGAAAAAATCCCACCCTTCCATGGATCAAGCCATGAGCAACCCTAGATAAAATATTCTCACTGAAGCAATGGATCACCACCTGGCAAATACAACACGGAGGACACTAGCTCCCAACCAGGAAGCACAGAGGTTCTGTGGGGTCCCTTCTGGAGTACAAAGAGTGGGAGAATGGCCTTCAATTTTCCCTTCTTTCCTCCCCCAATGGCTTCATCTAGGATCACAAATACTCAGGGGCTTCTCCCCACAACACCAGCTCTCTAAAATGACCCACTCATTGTCACTGCCCCTTCCCTCCATGACTGCTTGCCTCTTTGTTATTGTACAGACCTAGTCCAGAAAGGTTCTCCAGTCTACTCCACACCATCCTAAACCCACTTTTCCATCTTCATTCAAGTTCTTTGTATGTCACATGATCATTCCTGTCTTCTAGAACAAGTGATCCACTTCAGTGTACAAACTTAGTAACCCAAGGAACACAACTCGGGTGATGATTGGACAATGAAAATATATTAACAATGACAGAATTTTACAACCAAAATGAATGAATTTTACAATATAGATGTTCATAAAATTTTGTTAAGCTAAGAGTTGTAAGGGCTCCCTTATATAATTTCTAAGATCACAACATTTAATCAAAGTGTAAGTACATATGATGAAAGTGTCATGTGAAACTTTCTAAGGGATATAGATGATGTTTTTAAAAAACCATTCAGACACCATTAGATATTTCTGCAGATTGCCAAAAAAAGCAACATCATATGAACCTAAGTGTGCAAAACTGGACATCTTCCTTCCTTGCTGCTGAGATGCAGCTGAGACTCATATCACAGATAGACATAAATTTTAAAGCTAGAATAGGCTTGGGGAAGAAGTGCCTTCAATTCAAGCCCTGGGATGTATTCATTATGTCACTCTGGACTAACTAATCATGTTTCCCAACCAATAGGGTTAGGTCAGACATAACATCTATTCAACAAGCTAAGAGAACACAACAATGATGCTTATAAAGCACTCAGCATAAGATCTGGAGTGGTATGCCATTTGTCATCATGAGCATGAACCCAGGAAACAGGGGATGGCAGTTCCTGATTTTGCTACTTCCTCCTTCTTTCTAATTTGTATCATTACCATCTGCTTAGGAGCTTCTGGTTCTCTTTCCATTATTCCAAAGTTTCTTCTTAGGCCAAAAGAGACAAGAGAAACATATACACAAATTTTTGTTTATCAAATATTTTTACAAATCAAATTCACTGGACACATATGTATCTCCAGAGTGATGCTGAGAACAGTAAGTCCACAGCTCGTCAGGATTTTGCCTTACAGGAATCTCTGTTAAGACTCAGTCTCATGGATGGCATAAGAACTTGAAAGCAAGAATCACCACCTCTTTATGCTCAGGAGCATTGCCCTTGAGGACACAGACTTACCGAATCAAGTTGTGAAGCGAAATTATTTAAATCTTTCCCCAGAAAGAGGAAAAATATCAATTTTAATTCCTCATTCAAATATATAATAGAAAAGCAATGGACTAATGAATCTGTAATTCTGAATTCTGTTTTGCAGCTACTGGTAATAACCACATGATATTCACCAAGTCCTCTCCATACTAAATTAGCAGACTCAGTGTTCATCACTTTCCCATAATTTGGACAAATATTCATCTCCTTTAACTTAAAGAGAAGTTATTCTGACTCGTGGATTCAGAGAGCTCAGTCCATGATATCCTGACTCCAAAAGAGTAGCATCATGGGAGAAAGGCATGGTGAAGGAAACCTTATCAACCATGAAAGTCAGGAACAGAGAGACATAAAGAGCCAGAAAAAGATATCTTCCAAAGACACATTCCCACTGACCCACATCAAGGCACCACCTCCTGATACCACATAGAGATATGACCTCATTAGTGGATTAAGCTCTGGTGATTATAATGCCCCTATCACCTTCCAAAAGCCCTTCTAAACAAATGAAATTTTTTGTGGGGAGGACTTTAGATCTAAACAATAACATTCTTCCCCTAGTCCCTAAAAGACTCATATCCATCTCATTATACAAAATGCATTTAGTTCATCTCCAACAGTCACCAAAACCTCAACAGTTTCAGCAGTGCTCAAAAGTTCAAATCCAAACTCTCCTCTGAGACTCAAAAACTCTTATTTGCAAGTCCTGTAAAAATGACAAAGCAAGTTCCAGCTAACATACAATAGCATAGGGCAGTAATGGTTCACCTTTCAGAGTTTTCAAAAATACAAACATGTGTGCCATAGCTTCACCATCACTGGCAGAGGGTACACATTTCAATTCCATAGGGGGAGAATAGGAAGACAAAAAGAAAATGAACCAAAAACCAGTAGGGCAAACACTAAATCCTATAGCTCTTTGTCCAGAACCTGGAGCAGGTTGTGGTGAGGTGTGAGCTCCAATGGGCATGGGCATTCCTGCCTCTATGGCCTTGCTGATTGCACCCCATATGTCCTTTCCCTTGGATTCAACCTGCTGTCTGCAGCTTTCTTCATCAGCCATTCCATGTTTCTTGCATCTGTAACTTCCCAGAGTCTCTAGTGCAACTTATAGCTTCATACATCACTCATATATGAGGTCTCCTAGATTCTTGGCCTCTTACATCTTACTCTAAAATTGGAGTGAAAGTCTCGAAGATCCAAGAACTCTGCATTTTCCATGCCTTTAAAACCACCATCACATTAATGATGCTGAGATCTACTACCAGCTCTAGCAGTGGTCAGGCCCCATTAGTCCATGGCTTTAACAACCTCTCTGTTTCT
>PVIC010008580.1:0-47837 GCA_004025085.1 Thryonomys swinderianus
GTTCGGCCTTCTTACACCAGCCGCCTAGACAGCTCCGCTACAAGAGGAAAAGCGTCAAGTCTTGCATCTGAAAGAGAAACTGAGGCACTGGGTTACACTGATGGACCGACTCTGGCGTGCCAAAGTCTGTGTTGGTCACTTAACCCCCAAAGCCCTATACTAATGTATATACTATGTACTGGGAGGTAGGGCCTTTTGGAGGTAACTAGGATGAGTGAGGCCATCCAAGTGGGCAGCAAGAAGGCCCTGGCCAGACGCTCCTGGGCAGCTCTGGACTTCCCGGCCCCCAGAACTGAGCACCTGATAGACTCTATTTTCTTGTAACTTTCCCAGCCTATGAGGAGTTCTGTTATAGGACCGTAAGTCTAAGATAATTTATTTACTGAGTTTCAAAAGGGAAAAGAATAAAAAGACACACCATGATCACAATTTCTCTAAGCAACGCTACAAGTGTTATTATCCTGTGTGATTATTTTGACTTGATTTGAAATGTTTATTCAAATACTTACAGGAATGATTCATCAAAAGCATTGTTAAAACTGCCTTACATATGTGAAACACCTTTACAATCATAACAAGGTTTGTAGGGGGAAGTTATATTATGCTTTTAATTGCCTTTGTCAGTCAAAAATATCAACCGAACTCTGGCTAGAAACAGAATGCTGCATTTGAGCCTGGAAACAGCCTTACAAAGGAAGCATAGAAAAACCCTTGATTAACTCGAAGGCTTGGGGCATGCGTATTTGATTAATTAGGTTTTCAGGTGAACCACTGAACCCTTTATGAACTGCAATGATTTTTATTCCAACTCTTTTAAAAATCCTGGTCCAACTTTCTGGAAAGATGTTGACCCAAGCGCGGGGTCTAGTTCGCTTCCCTCTGATTCTAATTGAAATGGCCAAAACAATCTAAAAATAAGAGAAATCCCATTAGTGCAGGAAACAGAGGAGGAAGGTCACCTACAAGGCAGATGCATGAAATTTCTGCTAGATACAGCCCAGCAGGGCTACGGCTGAGGTAGAAAAGCACGAGCTTCCGAGGTAAAGGACCCCATTCTGTGTTCAGCGTTGCCACTGAGTCCCTGTTTAACTCTGTTGTGATTTGTGTTTAGACACCCCCTCACAGCCTCAAGTGCTAATAGATGGGGCTTTTCAGAGATGGCTGGATCTAGAGTTTGTGTTGCTGGGACTAAGGCTGTGTGATTACTAAATTAGTCTACTGATTGGTTTGGCATAGTTCAGGGGATGAGTGCTACCTGCCTTAAAGGATAGAATATAAAGGGACAGAAAGTAGCTGCTACTGTCATTTGTCACTTATCGTGTGCTGCTTGCTGCCCTCTGTCTGCCCTGCTTTGCCATGAACTCTTTCTCCTCTGCAGTGTCCCTCTCTCATGCCACCTTGACTTGTAGTCTGCTGATCATCAACTGAAATGTCTACAGACCGAGAGCCAAATAACCCTTTCCTCTTTTAACTTTGGGTGTTGAGTACTTTGTTTCCATATGAAAGAAAGGAAAGAAAGAAAGAAAGAAAGAAAGAAAGAAAGAAAGAAAGAAAGAAAGAAAGAAAGAAAGAAAGAAAGAAAGGAAGGAAGGAAGGAAGGAAGGAAGGAAGGAAGGAAGGAAGGAAGGAAGGAGGGAAGGAAGGAAGGGAGAAAGGGAAGTAACTAAGACATGCTTGGTAACTTAGTGTTCTCATATGGGCCACATGATTCCCAGTGTCCTCTTTAGCTCTTGGGATCCACGAGACCACATTGGTTGAGGCACATGCAGCATAAAATCACAGCCTTCAGACTGTAGTAGCCACCTGGGTTCAAGTCCCAGATCTCTTGCACATGAGGTCTGTCCTGCTGGACAAGCCACTCTAATTCTCTAAGTCTCTGTTTATTCACTTGGGGAAGGGAATAGTAATTCCTGTTTCTCTAGATGGTTACAGAGACTAACTAGAAAATACACTAATAGTTCATAGCAAAGTGTCTGGCATATATTAAACACTGAATAGAAGCTATCATTTGTATTTTGGAGGTGTGTATCATACATTTTTAAAATTTATTTTTAATTGACACCTAACTGTACATATGTATGGGAAATAGTGTGATGTTTTGACACACACACACAATGTGTAGTGATAAAACAGGGTAATGAGCTAATCAGTACCATAAAGGTTTACCATTTCCCTATGGTGAACACATTTTAAATTCATTCTTCTTGCTATTTTGAAATATACATTAAATTATTGTTAACTATATTTACCCTATTGTATATTAAAATTACTCCTCCTATGAAACTGTAATTTTGTGCCTATTAACCAAACTCTTTATCCCTGAATTCATCTTTTCCCTCTCAGCCTCTGGTAGCCACTATTCTATTCTCTACTTTTAGGGCAGAGGTGGCAAATCTATGGCACACGTGGCATAGGGGGCTGTTGTTTCACTGAAACTTCTAAAAGGTTTGCCATCCCTGCTTAGGGGATCAACTTTCACAGGTGAGTAAAAAATATAGTATTGGTCCTTCTGTGTCTGGCTTGTTTCACATAACGTAATCACCTCCATATTTATCCATGTTGCTGCAAATGGCAGGAATCTATTCTTTTTAATGGCTGAATAATACTCCACCGAATATGTGTAAAATACTTTCTCATTCGTTTATTGCTCGCCACCAAGGTTGAGTCCGTATCTTGGTTGTTGTAACTAGAGCTGCAATAAACATGGAAGCCCAAGTGTTCCTCTCATACTGATTGCTTTACCCTGGGGAGTGTCTTAGTTGCTTCCTCATCAGTGAGATACAATCCCCAGCACACACAACCCAAGGGAGGAAGTTTATTTTGCCTCACAGTTTGTAGAGCTGTCAGTCCATAGTCGGTTGGCTCTGAGTTAGAGGAGGAGGCAATGGCAGGGAAGCTTTGCAGAGGAGAAACGGCCCCTGGCCTGATCCAAGGGAGAAAGAGGGGGATAGATCCTTCAGGGCCACACCCCCGGGGACCCCACCCTCCTCTAACCAGGCTTCACCTCCCAACACAGTTAGCTATAAACTAGTCAGTGGATTAATATGCTGATTAATATCACATCCCATAATCCAGTCACCTCCGCAAAGCTCCACATACGAGCACAATGAGGCTTTGGGATACATCAGGATATAAACCATATCATTCCACTCCTACTTTCTGCAAGACTCATGTGTGTCTCTATGCAAAATGCCTTTAGTCCATCGCAAAGAGTCACCAAAGTCCCAAGAGCATCAGCACTGCTAAACGGTGCAAGGCCAGTCTCCTCTGGGCTAACTCTTAGCTGGGAGCCCCTGCAAACAGGCACAGGAAGCTGACACTGCTGACAGGAAAGGCTCAGGGTGAACATCCCATTCCAAAAGAGAGATACAGGAAGATACAAAAGAATGGGACCAAGCAAGACCCAAATCTAGCGGAGCAGACAACAAATCCTGCAGGTCCATGTCTAGTACGAGGGGCAACCTAGAGTGAGATGTGAACTTCGGAGGGCTGACGTGGCCCCAGTGGTTGTAGCCCTCGTGATTTCTCTCTAGGGCTGGCTTTGTTCACTCCTTGTGACTTTCCTCAGATGATGGACGTTCCTGGCTTCTCCATCATTCTAGGGTCTCCATGGAGCTTTCAGCTTCATACTCACAGATTCACACACTGCCCTGTCAGGAGCTGCCTGGCCTCCCAGGTCTCCTTCCAAAATCTTAATAGAAGCTTCCTTCTTAACCCCGTAATTCTGGCATTCTTCATGTGCCTAGAACCACACCATGTGCGTGACCCCGAGATCTGCTGCCAAGGGGAGCAGTCGCTGAGACCTTTTATATCTTGCTGGTGGTTCCAGAAACCTCTGGGTTTCTGGATGGCTGAGGACAGTGAAATGCATGCTGGGGCATCAGTGCCCATTCCCCAGGCTGACTCCGCTGTGGAGCGTGGTTACCTGGGGCACTTTTCTCAAAGCACTTCCACCTTTGGAATTTTGAGCCTGACAAAGTGGGTCTTCGTGGGCCGGAGGGTTAGCCCAGTGGTTCTGGCGCCTGCCTCGCAAGCGCAAGGTCCTGAGTTGGATCCCTGGTAACCACATACAATGCTGGGCATGGAGACTCACACCCACCAGCAGTCAGTACCACATACCACAGTGCCGGGCGTGGTGGCTCACACCTGCCATCCCAGCACTCAGGAGGCAGAGGCAGGAGGATTGCTGAGTTCCAGGCTTGCCTGGGCTACATAGTGTGCTCAGAGCCAGCCCGAACTATAAAGTGAGACCCTGCCTCAAAAAAAAAAAAAAAAAGTGGGTCTTCACATTCCTTCAAGCTAATTTTTTTTCCTATTGATCTGTTCCAAAGCATTTGTCTATCTTTTAATGATAATCTTTTAAGTAACCAAGTTCTCCTTGGGTGCACCTTTACACACCCTAACCATGCCAGAGCTTTCTTCCTGGCCAAACTCAACATTTTTTAATCATTCTACTGGACTGTGGGGTCTTCATTCACAGTGCAGCGCTGACTGTAAATCCCTAACAATATCAAACCACAGCCTGACTATTAGGCTGCCTTGAAATTTCCTAGGCCAGATTATTCTGCTCCTCTTAGTCTTAGTCTTCTGAAAAGTCTCTGAATATGTGAAAAATGCAGGCAAGTTTTCTGCCAGAGAATGGCATACATGCAGTAAAATGCTCTGGTTTGAAGGTGGTTAGGGTCTTGTTTTGGGTTTAGCTGAGTTCCACAAGAGAAAAACTGAAGTCCTAATCCCCAAAATCAAGAATGTGGCTATGTGGAAATAAGGTCTTTATATAGAGGTAATGAATGAGACATAAAAGGAGACTTTTAGGGTGGATTCTAACCTTTATGCCTAACAAAAATGGGAAATTTGAACACAGAGACACATAGAGGGCAGTATATATATATATATATATATATATATATATATATATATATATATATATGATATATATAAAGGGATTCAGGAGAATGTTGGCATGCATTAGAAATTGTTTTTGGCGGTACCAGGGATTGAACGTGGGCCCTTGTGCTTCCAAGGAAGACGTGGTACTACTTGAGCTAAATCCCCAGCCTGACATTAGAAATTTTGTTTCCACAAACTCTGGAACATCTGGAGTTGCCGAAGTTAGAAGAGACAAGAAGAGGTTCTTTACCCTACAGAAGGTGCACGGCCCGAGTCAGACTTGAGACCTGCGGACTCCGAGGCACATGTGTTGTCCTGAGCGCTCCAGCACGTGGTGCACTGTTACGGGAGACTCGTCCTTCCTGGTCTTGTCGGGTGCGTGGCAGCACCCGAGGCGGCAGCGGCTGATGCCAGCCTTCCTGAGATGGGGCTCCGCATGCCATGGGAGCTTCAGGTTTCATAGATGGGCCAGTGTAGACTCGATTTGATTAAGACGAGGTGAATGTCTGATAAAGTGTTATATCTTAGTGTTTTGCAGCATGATTCGTTTATGTTCGGATGATCGACTCCTCAATTATATGACGACATACTGTTCATTCAGCAGACTGCTTTTCTCAAGGGCAGGACCACAACTCCCTCTGGCTTAGAGCAGGGACTCTGGAATCACTAGGGGCACAGTGTTTTGTTCTCCTTTTCAGAAGCTGTGTGACCTTGAACAAGTGGCTGAACTTATGCCTCGGTTTCCTCATAGTGCTTCCCTCCTGCCCAAAGGATCAGGTGAGCTACTTCATATAACTCTGAGAAGAACACTGAGGAAAAGATACCCACAATGTCAGTGAGAATATGAGCTTCCATACATATTTTCCAGGGCTTAGTGTAGGCTGTGCCATGTGTGTTGAACTCTGTGTACATTTCCTGGACTATAGAAGCACCCTCTTGTCTCAAGGGATGTCACAGTGTTCTCGAGGAGAAAGCCACAGAGAAGGGCTAGGGATTTCGTAGGCCTGACCTGGGTCTTCAGCACTTGTACTGGAGAGAACAAAACATGGACTCTCGTGGTCCTGCGGACCTTGGGTTTCCTTAGGAGGAAACCATAGAAGGGGGATCACAGAGTCCAGACTTTGTGCCTTATTCTGCTGTGGCCCTGACTCCTTCCTTCAGGGCCCTGGAAGACGCAGAGGAAGGAACACTTAGAAAGCTAGTCACACACCTGCCTCACTGATAAAAGCAAAAGCGGTTCACTCTTTTAGGACTGATGATTCATTGGCTGCTACTTGATTTGAGAAAGAGGGTTTCAGTCCCAGCCAGTAAGTGACAGAGGGGAAAATGCTTTGCACATAAACCACTGAGAAAAAGAAAAGATGAGAGGAAAATTGCCACTGTTTGAGCTGAATAGAGGGTGGATCTTTTGCTTTTTATTTCTCAGGGTGTATCTAAAGGAATGATTGATTTTTACTGGGTATTGTACAAATACTTTTCTCTTCCACCCTGTGTGCATGTCCTGACATCGAAGTTTACTCATTCCTACAAAACTCAGGCAACATCTGTGCAAACTTTGGAAGCCATGTCAACAGTTTCGGGCCACAGAGAGTCCGCCTACCAGCACAAAAGACATGGACGAGCGCTCAGCCCAGCGGCTGGACAGCAAGGCTCACTGCTGAAGCCCGAGGTGGAAACCTTCTCTGTGGAAATGCGTGGGTGGTCTCCAGCCTCGTGGGTGCCCTGTGGTTCACAGGGTCCAGGGCAAGTCAGGGCTTTGCTCAGTGAGGTCAGCTCACCCTGCTGACTGGCGACTGTAAAGGAGCAGGAGAGAGGAAAATGGCCTTCTTTTGTAAAGGTGCCCTCTGGAGTGATGCTGAATGCTGCAGAGTACACACAGGCTGGGAATCTGTGCTCAGCCCCGTCTCTCAGGGTTACTGATGCGCAGTGATCATGGCGCCTTCAGGGCACAGGTGGCTGTGCCCTCATACCTACACTACCCCTGTCCTGGGCTGGGCTCACAAACACCTTTCTGTACTTCCGCTGAAAGGCCAGTGGCAGTTTCTGATGCATCCGTACCTGGGGTCTTGGCCCCCAGACTCCCGGGGCCTGTCCTGGTCTGGGCAGGAAGGCCTCTTGTGCTGGCCAGTGGCGAAATGGCCCCATTTCGAGCCCAAGTCCCTTTTCTTTGCCCTCAGTTTTCCCCTCTGAGAAACTTGCTCTCCGTAAGTGTGCCTCTAACACTTTCAAAAGATTATCACTTCTCTCTTTATCTTCTTCAAGATTTTATTATCCCTTCAATTCCACCTCCATTCTCAGGGCTTGATCCCATTCTTTTCATTTTGAAAATAGCCCGGGGCCAAGATAAAGAAACAACCTGCAAACCAATTTTTAAGCAGTTTTTAACTGAACAGAAATGTCAAGTTATTGCACCTTTTAAATCTCAATAGATCTATTTGTAGAAATTATACCAAAATCAGCAATTTCCCTGTTCTCATCTTCCCTCAATCGCTTCTCCAATGAATCAGTGCAGAAATCCTTGTGTGTCCAGCTGGCCATGGGGGGCCCTGTAATTGGGAGTAATCAGATCCCAGGGGAGTGTTTTCAATGAGCCTGAGACTCTTTTGACAGAAACTTTTGAGAAGTGGAGTGAAAATAATTAAGTCCAGAACTTTTCCAGACCTCTCCTAATATATCCATCATGTCCGGCCTCATCACTGACATGTGGATGCTCTTGTTTCTGATTTAAGCTGTCAGACCTGGTAAAATTCCCCAACAGCTTTAGCATATGTGGCGGAACACTGACAAGACGTTACTTACACCTAATTAAGGCTGAGAGCCTAATAAACAACCCCTGCATCCTAGCAACCTCATTTTCTCTGGTTTCCAGTTTTGTGGATCTTGACCTCAGCCCTCTGAAATTCAGGAGAATTTGATACAGGCATTCTCAAGCTATTCCCATGGCTACGCTTTGACTTTAATATCAAAATGGAAAACAGAGTAGCCCAAAGTGACTTTGAGAGAAGATGGGAAAAAATGGCACATAGAGGGTCAGACTGCATAGCTGGCCTGGGAAGAGTGGGTGACTTGGGGTTCTTGCCTTTTATTTTTGCTCCACCTCTGTGGTTGTGGCTAAATCCAGTAGGAGCAGTCATCAGTGTGCAGGAAGCACAATTGCTCACAGAAAAGGAGCGAGGAGGCAAGGAGTCTATGCTGAGCACAATGAATATCGAATGTGCTAGGTTCAATAACAAGTAATTGCTGCGAACAGTCATTATGGAAAAGGACACAGATGCACTCCAGGGGGAGGAAAATAATCCTCAGTGTTCTGGTCCTTTAAAGGAAGCTTTGATGGAGCCCTCTGCAGCCATGTGGGGCGGATGAGTTCCGCTCTGGCCTGGGGAGCCTGTGTTTGCCCCAGCTGCCTCTCCCTTCTCTGCCTTTGCCTCCTGCTGACATCAGGCCTCTCTGGGGGCCCAGTGGTTCCCTCCCATGACTGATGAGGTCGCTGAACACCCGGGGATGTAGGACAGCTTGACCGTCCCCGCTCTGCACCCTCTCCCCACGGTCCCCAGTGAGAATTCACAAATCCAGTTAAGGGTGAATTTTTGCCATTTCCTCTGTGGAACACAAGTTCTATGCGATGACAAGTGAATGAATTTCTTCCCTGCTCAAGTCTCCAGCTCTGATACAGTTGCCAGAGGCAGAAAAAAAAAATATCAGGACTTTGGCAGCAATAAACAGACTTTTGCCTTCAAAAATGCTTCCACTGTTTTCTTCCCTCTCTTAAAACTCTGTGTGTGTGTGTGTGTGTGTGTGTGTGTGTGTGTGTGTGTTTAGAGGAAGGAAAGGGATTCTTAGTTTTCTTTTTGCTTAGTAGAAAACAAAGAAAAGTTTGAGGCAAAATCACAGAGTGACTCCTCATCCCATCCATCACCAGGCTTCTCTTCTCCCCTCTGCTGGGTCCACAGCATTTTCAATCCTTTGGCAGAGCTTTGATCTTTTCTTGCAGAGAGTGAACTACAAGCGTTTCCCTTGTCCATTGTTGACGTGTTCCAACCAGAAGTCAAGAAAAACTCCATTTCCTGGCTGGACGTTTTGGATTCTGGTCAGTCCAGGTGTGGGGATCACTCAGGAAATAAGAGCCATAACATGTGACCATGGTTTTAAAAACAGCACTTGCTGGTGGGGACCCAGACACTGAGCCAGGCTGTTGGCCAACAGCATACAGTGAGCCCTGGGGAAGAGGGAAGTTAATAATTACTGAGAAAACAAAATGGAAAATCTCAGAGATTCATGTGAAAGTAAAGGCTCTTTCTGACCTCCATAAAAGTCACGTGACCTCTGTCCTGGGGAGGCATTACGGAATATTTCAGCACTGGAAAGGATGAAGGAATAAGACAGTTTAAAGAGTAATACATTTTTTTTTGTCATATAGTTACAGAAATATGGGTGTGTCAAGCGCTTGTGTATTCTTTAGGATATTTCTTTTGATGAGCTATTAATTTTAATTTGATGAATCTTATATTAAACAATGAATGTTTAATAGAAAAAAATCACAGAAATATAGCATTGTATTTTTAAATATTTATTGGGTGGATATAAAAAGCATTATAATGTTCAACATTAACTGTTTTTTGGTGTACAAAGTAAAAAGAAAATAACAAAAATAAATTCCTACATGAACTAAATGAAAATAACAATAGCACTCTATAAAAAAATCTTTACTTAAATCATCACAACTAAATAATAAAAAGTAAGGCATCAACAAAATACAATACTAAATATGTAATGAGTCCTTAGAATAGACATCAACATTTTCACATCAGTTTAGGAAACCTAAAAGATAACATCAGAAATAAAACGTGTGTGAACTATAATGAAAACACCAACAGCACCCTACAAAAAAATCTTTACTTAAATTATTATACCTAAATAATGAGAAAATAAGACATCAATAAAATAAAATATCAAAAATGTAATGAATGTGTAGAATAGACATCAACATTTTCATATCAGATGGGTACTTATAAAACCTGTAACATCAGAAATAAAAATCTATGTGAACTGCAATGTAAACACAAACAGAAGTCTAGAGACATCCAGAGATAGTCTTTGCTTCAACTGTCACACCCAAGACAGTCTTCACATACGACACTGGCACTTTCTATGTACATGCCTCACACTGACAGCATGTGTACTTAGCTTTCCTTTCCTATGTGGCAGGCCCATCCTTCCCACTTCTCTTCCTTTTTTTGTTAGGAACTTCCTACTACAATGTACATCATGTACTTAGCAGAGGAAATCAGTTATCAATAAAACAAGACTCAAATGTGTAATGAGTGCTTAGAATAGACATCAACATTTTCACATCAGTTGTGTACTTGCTTACAAAATGTAAAAGATAACATCAGAAATAAAACCTATGTGAACTATAATGAAAATACCAGTGGAATTCTACAACAAAAATGATCTTTGCTTCAACTGTCACACTCGAGCTGTTTTCACATATGACAGGTGTGTGTTCCATACATGAGTAACACTTACACCGATAGTGTGTATTTTATTTTGCTGTCCTTTATTATAGGGCACAGTTGACGGATTTTGGTTTTCCTATTGACATAGTAGGGCTTTGCGAAGTTGGGCCTGTCTGTTCACCTGTCTGGTCACCAATATGCTCCACACTATTTTTGGCATAGTTCCCTGAACAGAAACATTGTTTCTTCTCTGCTGTAAATGACCTCTCATGAGTTCCAGTCCCAGTTCTCTAAGAAAATTTCTTCACTGTCTTTTGCACTTGTTATTTTCCCAGTAAACTATCAAATTATTTTTGCCACATATGTGTACAATTGAGTAAAATGAAACCACTGGCCAATCCTTTGTATTTTGAGTGACATCGCAGTTGGTCCATAACTCACCCACATCTATTCCGTCTTTGGTCTGTTTAGAAAGTTGCCATCTCAGGCTTCTATTTTGTTGAAGTTTCCTTGTCGATATTTCCATCACGGTGCAATGTTGGTGTCAGCAGTACCAGCTTGTTTTTCTTTCCTATATAGGAAGCTAGTATAATTCTTTCTGAAACCCAAGATTGTACTATAAAGTACTCTGGTTTGAAACTGCAGCATTTCATTGGAAAATTCTGCTTTGTTGTGTACAGTGCCTGTCAACTTGTGCTCCATTAGCAAATGTAACATTGATTGAATACTGGTAAACTAACTGTCAAATGTCACATTCTGATTAATTTGGGAGATGGGAGCAAGGTCACAAGATCATTCTTTTTTACTATACAAATAAGTACCTGATGGCCTAGTTCCAGAATAGATTTCTAAATTAAAAGTAATAAGTCTTCATATCTACAAAGGCATAAATTTTATGCCATATTTTGACCAGGCAGCTTTCTTTAAGTCTTTTGCATTCCTGTGATTTCCACGAGAAACTTCTGCTAAGTACAGCAGACCCACAAAACCTTTCAGTTTACGTAGTGATGCACTTTTGAATAATGCACTTTTGAATGTGACTGTGAGTACATACAGAATCTTTTAGTTAAATTTCACAGCATTTCATAGAATTTCTTCTGTTACAATTTCTAATACTGAATGGCAGTACTGCATTCTATCTAATACATTTCACCCTGCCAAGACCCTCACTATATTTTTGGATCTAATGCTAATACTGGATCATTCCTTTTGGTTGTGTGATCATTTTGCCACATTTCAACTGATTAAACTTGTATTCATATTTCTGTGTTCTTTATCATCTGAACAAAGGAGATCTGCATTCTCTGTGTCTACATCATTTCATTCTTGCTCCATTTCAATATCAAAGGAACTTGGTTCCCATGGTCAGCATCAAAGTCATCATCATCATCATCCACCCACACCACTCTTTTGTTATGAAAACATGTCTTTTACTGTAAAGGACTATCTTCACCATCCATGCATGCACAGTTTGATAATTAACTTTTGACTTCTTCTAAAACCTGCAAATCTGGTTTTTTGTGTGCCATTATACTGAGTTAGGACACTTCTACTAGAAAAATCAAAAGAGAACTTAAAGAAAAACAAATCCTAGAGGGATGTGTGGGTGTATTATACCCTCTGTGATGCTTAGGCAAACATATACAAAATCTATCACACTGAGCATCAGATGGGTATAAATCCTGATTTGACACTTTTGCACACATGCATACACCTTGCTGTTCATTGTACCAAGTGCATAAACTCAAAGATTGCTTTCTCTGTCCCTCAGTAAAAGGTATTGAGAAGCATAGCTAGATACTATCATGCTAAAGTAAAAATTTACAGTGGAAAAGTAAGGTGTATGTTTGTGGAACAGTGCTATGGCTCATAGGGCTGAGAGTTAGATGCTTTGTTGACTTCACTGTGGAAAGATATTACTTTTCTGAAAATAGTTTTGTTGTAATATATGAGACTTATTTAGTAAGATGCTGTGAGAATGAAGCTAGATCCCAGCCCTCTTTTGAAATGTCATCGTTCATTTTGGATCCGACATCTCAACACTTGTTACTTCTGCAGAGCGCACCTTGGACACTCCTCCATGCCTTCAGCTCAGCCTCCTGTTTTGTTGTTTTGATTGCTTAATTGGCAGGTCATGTGCTTCCCTTCGTCTTGAACTATGCTGGTCCATTTTCAACTGGCAGGAAAATAGTTTATGTTCCAAGGAGCGCGAGTGTAGGCAATGAGCTCAGGTCCAGCAGCAGCTCTGCAATGTCTACTTGAACCTCCCTAAATCAGTCAGTCTCTGAAGACCTCAGCTCTCCTTCGAGGGTAAAAGCACGACCCGTGGGGTCCCTTCGCTTCCCTCTCGGTGTCTGAGTTTGGAACGTGCTATTTTCTGTCTGTCTCTGGAGACAGTATGAGAAGCGAGGAGAGAGAGCTGTCCAGTTTCTCCCTCAGGAGATGATGTTACCATCTCAAGGTTTTAAGGATAATTCTAAGCAGAAAATATCACCTCCGAGGTACCCTGGTGGAGCATGGGAATGCTTCATAATTAATAGCTTAGAATCCCCAAATTCAGTTTCAGGCGAAAACAGAACAAGGTTGATTTCCCAAGTGTTCGCATCGCAGAAGAAAAGCCACCTTGAATTCTGGACCCAAGTACACAGGACGCTGCCCTTCGTAGCGCCAGCCCCTCCACAGCTAGTCCCCGAGCTACGGATTTGGTCTGCTGCTGTCACCTGGCCTGAACTTACCGAGGGCGACAGTAATCTTGCCCATTTCCACAGAATGCAGAGTTGCTTTCTGTGGGTCGGGTTGAAAGAGATGTTCATAGAGGTCAAAGACTTCAAATGGCCCTGGCTATGCCAGACACACACTCGGTGTACGGCTCTCGCCTCGACTGCAGGACTGTGCGCCTGGACCGGGGCTGGTGCGGCGCTGGGGTCCGGAGCGCCGTGGGCAGTTGGTTCGCTTCCCAGCCCGTGTGTGGTATTAACAGTCTTCACAGAGAAGGGCTTTTTGGCATCCTCCAAATTTCTGTGGCACTGTTTGGAAAGTTCCGGGTTAAAATTTCTGTGTCTGCTTCTTCCTTGGCTTGCTCAGTCTTACCCTGAAGAGGAGGAAAGCTTACAGAAGCCCCTCCCGCCGGGGCGCCCAGCTGGCTTGTGCCCGCCGCTGTGTCCTTGCGTTCGTCCGCGCTCCTCGGCGCCCCTTCCTGTCCCCCTCCTTCCAGCTGGCTCTGCGCACGCTGTGGGGACTCAGTGGGAGAGGCGGAGCCTGCTGACCCCCGGTCATTGATCAAGCGGCCTGACCAGGGCCATTTCGCTGCCAGCGCTGCGGCTCCTTGGCCCTTGGGAGCTGCCTCATAAAACGACAAGAGGCGGGAGTTTATTTCCTCTCCCTGGGCTCCTGAGGAGAGGCGACCCGGCGGCTGAGGGCTGGGCTGGGGCAGAGCCGGGCGGGGGAGGCCGAGCGACGCGCGTCCCCGCGTCGAGGTGTCGGGGGCCGTGAGGCCACAGCCTGGCCGGTGCAGGGACGTTGAACTGTGCGTTTCCAGCCCGCGTCCCGAGCCCCTCCGGTCCTCCAGAAGCAGGTTCTCTTGTGCGTCTCAAGGGGAGACGCGGCGCCCTTGGCCTTGTCCTGGAGGGCCCCTGAATCCTGGGTTGGAGGGTGCAGTCTCCGAGCTCTTGCCGCTCAGCGCCTACCAGCTGCGGCCCCAGACGTCCAGCGGGGTGACGACACCGCCGGATTCGCACAGCTGGTGTTTGCCGTCCGACAGGGGAGCTGGATGCGTCCATTTCGGTTCCCACCTCTGCAGAGCAAACATTTCCATGCGGTCTGTTGTCTGTTTTATCCCCTTCAGCTAATACAACTCTCCCGAGCATGAGAGTCTTCGTTTCTTTCTCTCCCTCCTGCGCTGGCCCTAGTCTTGCCCTCCCACCTGCTGGGTCTTTCGCTCTGCCCGCCCCGTGCCAGCCAGGGTGTGCCACACGGAGGCACCAAGAGAGCGGGGCTGCTGTGGGAGGGGAGCGGGTCTCCCCAGCAGTCCCCGTGTCTGGAGGGCAGAGTGACGTCCTCCTGGGGGCTGCGGGGCTCTGGTGCTGGGCACGGGACCTGCTGGCCTTCAGTCAAGGGCTTCCTGTGGGTACTGTCAGCCAGGACGCCCCACACGCGTCTACTACGGAAACGCCTGTGGGAGTCGTGGCTTTTCAGGCCCCTTTCGGCTTTAAAGTGAGCCGTCCTTCTGCACTGTTGTTGCCTGGGAAACGGATGCCCGGTTTCGGCTCCAGAGGTACCTTCCTGGGCATAAGAGGCTTTCCAATTGCCATTGTGCTGTGGGGACCACGGTGCATAGAGTCATTTCCCCCAAACTGCCATGTCCGCACAGGAAAAGAGCGTTGGTGTGAAGCCGTGTTGAGACATTTCAGGTAGATCAGTGTCAAATGTGTTCTGAGGTGACTCACAGCTTACCAAAGGAAAGAAAAGGCGCCCTTTGCTCATTCAGTCAATGAATACTCATTAGCATCGTTCTAGCGCTGAAAATATATGAACACTGTGAACAAAGTTCTCCAATCCAATTCCTCTTCTGTTTAACCTACATTTTTTTTTTTTTTGAGTCAGGGTCTTGCTTTGCAGTTCAGGCTAGTCCTGAGTGAAGTCTTAAACTCACAGCAATCCTCCTGCCTCTGCCTCCCCAGTGCTGGGATTATAGGCATGAGCCACCATGCCCAGCACTGTGGTGTGTGGTACTGGGGATCAAAGGAAGCAAATAACCCTCACTGAGATTTTTGTTTAGTAGTGATTTTTTGTACTGGACATTGAACCTAAGCTCTTTTCAGTGAGCTACAGTTTCACCTGTTTTTGAAATTCCTTTAAAATTTTGGACAAGGTCTTACTCATTTGCTACATGACCTAGGCTGGGCTAGAGCTTGTGTTCCTCCTGCCTCAGCCTCCTGGAGTGCTGGGATTTTAGGCATGCATAACCATGCCCAGCTCATAAAAGTGAGATTTTTGTACTATGTTTTACAAACAATGAGACCTTTTTACATCCGTCACACTCCTCACAAGAAGTGACTCTCTAGACACCTGCTGGGTGGAGTCATGGTCACAAAGGAATGAAGCGACTTGTGCAGAGTCTCAGGTCCAATAAGCAGAGAGCCAGCAGCGCCCCCAGATCCTCTCCCAAGCCTGGTGCCCCCCACTGCGTGCTTTAGCCCGTGAGTGCGTGAGATCTTCTTCGGAGGGTCAGACGCGAGGACTGAAGGGAAGATGGAGTGCGCCCCGGCGCCCTCCCGCCAAGAAGGAGCTTTTCACAAGCTCAGGGAAGTTCCTAAGTGGCCTTTGGCTCGGGAGAGGGTCTGCTTCATCTCTTCCTGACGGGGTCTCTGGGAAGAGGGCACTGGCGTGGAAGCGATGGGGAACATGGGAAGGTTGCCATTTCCATGCTGTCTGGTATCCATCCACATGGCCCCCGGGGCCCTATTTCAGACTTGTCTTCCTGCCCAGAAAGGGGCAGGCCGGGCTTCACACAATTCGAAGTATATACCCTTGGCCCCCGCGCTGCCCGCTTGGAAGCAAGGGGGCCTCTCGTGAGAGCAGAGCCGCAGAGAGCCCTAGACGCCCGGTGCGCCCCAGACCCCACGGTCCACCAGCGCACGCCAGACCAGGGGCCGAGCCTCACAGGGTCTGCTGAGCCCCGAGACGGGGCAGCCCGCGGCGTCAGCTCCGGGCCCGGGCTCTCTCCTCCGGCCCGCCGGCTCGCCTTCGGAGTCGCCCGCTCAGTTCACGGCCCAGTGGCAGCTCTGGCGGAGGCGGCGCTTTGCGGAAGGCCGATTTCCGCCCTCGCCGGTGGCTCCCGCGTGGGGCTGCCGAGCGCCTTCCGGGAGAGTCCGGCAGCCGGTCCGTGACTCCCGCCGAGGGAAGGCGGGGAACCCAGGCCCCGGGGAAGCAGGGTCCGCGGCGGCGTGCGCGGCCGAGCACGGCGCGCCTCGTGGGAAGGGCCCACTCCCTGCTGCGACTGTATCATACCTTTTACAAAAAGTCACTTTGAGGTCACTGTTTTTTGTCCAGTATTTCAATACATTAAACGCAATTACTTCATTGTTGATTTACCTGTCATTACAGGCATGTGTTTGAACATGATTTATTGAGTGAGTTTTGTGCCAGTTGACTTGCAATAGATTGCACAATATTCAAAGGGGCTCATTTGCTTGGCATTACATTAGAGGCATGATGATTGCAACACAAAGCAATGTAAATGAATTCTGAGAGGCTCCATCATTCATGTTGTCATGTACTGAATCCTATTATTATTTATTACCATAATTGTACTGTGTTTCCTGGGGCGATAAATTAGGACTGATGGGCCCCACTGACAGTCAAGGGCTGGACTCGCTCTATATAATTTAATAGGGTTACTGTAGGGTCTGTGTGTTCGGAGGAGATTTTGAAAATGGTGAAAATAAAAAAGAAGAAATAATTTTTTAGAGTGCAAACATCCTCCCAAGGCTCGCCCTTCTCTCTCTCTCTCCTTCTCTCTCCCTCTCTCTCTCTCTTTCTTTCTTTCTTCAGCAAGAGGTGGTCAGGACTCCTTGTCTCCTGCCCACGCCATTTCCATGGGATGCCCACGGCTATCAGTTCTTGGACCAGCAGGGTGCCAGTGCACACGGGAGCCCAGAATCAGCTGAGAACCTGGCGATCACAGCGACCTCTTTCTGCACTGACTGATCTGTGCGAAGCGGGTCTCCCTGCAGGCGCAGCATCACAGGAAGGCGGAAGGGGATGTTGTTCAAGAACAGCAGATTAGAAACAACACTGATTACACATTCAGAATTACTTTATGAGATCCAAGTGTGTTGTACGAATATCAATAGTCGCTGAAATCATACAACCCGAGTGCTGGAAGGATGTTGTTAATCACCCGTCTTAGCCATCTCTCTAGACAAGAAAACTGAGGCACAGGGAGATCCACGATCCTATGAGGAGTGTGGTCAGGGGCCTCTGGGGCTGTGTGGTGTTGCAGACACGCCGAGAGGGCTGGAGCACAGGACTGCACACTGCGCACACTGCCACACGTGGCGGCCGAGGGGAAAGTCCCAGATCCTCTTGAGCCTCCCAGTGGCTCCTGCTTCTGTCCCCTTAGAAAGGCGGAGGCCTGGCGATAAGAACAGTGAGGAGGCTGCTAGTGAAAGGATGTTAGACATGTAGACAGCACGAGTCCTCTTGGATCAATTCTATTTCAGAAAATAATCAATCTGTCTTGAACTCCCAACTCAGAGGTCAGGGATTTCATAATCCCAGGGAAAGAAACTTTTGACAGTTTACACGCGTCTTTTGTCCTCTGTCCTCTGTTACAATCACAGATATCCTGCTTGAGAGCTCAGTGTAAAGTAGGGGCATCAGCTGAGGGAAACTTGGGGAAAAAAGTGGAGTTCTATTCAGGGAGCGAGGGAGCTGGGGCAGAATTCCAAGTGGGCTTTTGGTTTAGGTGCCTAATTGCCTTGATGGAGACTCCATCTAAGTCGTTTTATTTCCTGTTAGTCAAGAGCTTAAAAGGAAAGATTTCATCCTACTTGTCTGAATTCAGTTGTGTTTATCTGGGCCACTAAATGGCTTTATTCAGACTGATTCCAGCAGGACCGCCGGATCAATACATTGCCCTTGTCCATCTGATTGGGCTGTTAAGACAAGTGGACTGATCAAACCACTTTGGAAAAATCAGATCAGATTGTCTGAGTGTGACTTGCTCACTCCCCAAGCCGCTGGATTGTCACCAGGAATCCACTCCGAATTAGCTGAATGGGTGAACTGGCGAAAGCCAGCTTGGTTGTGTTACCGCTGGGAAGGCACCAAGGAACGCCCCGTCTGGCCCGGGTAGCTCCCCTCCCCCGCTGGCTGGCGGTGGCGGTGGCAATGGCTGCTTGTCCTGCAGCAGCTGGCAGAGTCCTCTGCTTCAAGGATGAAGGGGAGCCGCGAGCTCCGGGGGTCGCAGGGAGCTGGCCCAGCCTGTTGCCTCTGCTCTGGAACGTGCAGCTGGACTAGCGGGCGGCCGCCCCGTAGCCGCACTGCTGTCGGGCCGCCCCAGGGCCCCAAGAAACGGCCTCGTCCTTCGTCCCGTGCCAACCTCGCGGTCCAAGCTTCAACCACAGAGGGAGGTAAACTCGTGCCATGACCCACAGGTCTTACGTTTGGAATTTAGCTTCAGATTCATGCTTTTAACAAGACCTTGGCTTGTGGCCTAAATGGCCACAGTGTGTCTCCATCAGACATTTGCTCTCGCTGATGTGTCATTTTTGTTGTTTGTCTTTCCTTTCTTTCTTTCTTTCTTTCTTTCTTTCTTTCTTTCTTTCTTTCTTTCTTTCTTTCTTTCTCTCTCTCTCTCTCTCTCTCTCTCTCTTTCTTTCTTTCTTTCTTTCTTTCTTTCTTTCTTAACTGAGGAAGTTAACCAAGTGCTTTTATCTCTTTATAACATGGTTGTAGTCATATCAGGCCATTAGAATAAAATTACCACATCGAAACACAGACTGGGTATAACAGCATTATTGAGATAAAGGGCCCTAATCTATAAAATGGTAATACAAATTAAAATCCCGATATTAGAAGAGAAAAAAATACCATGCGTGATTCCCAAGGTCACACGTGTGCTTGAAGGAGAAAGCCCTAGCCGGCCGGAACCAGCAGCCAGGACACCCGGAAGCCACTTGGTTTCTCTGGGAGCCACCGGGAGGGTCACTGGCCTGGGAGTCTCAGTCCGTGCAGCTCACTGGGCTGGGGGGGGGGGCGCGTGGCGCAGTGGCGGGAGGCTCTGGCTTTGGCGCCCGCTCTGGAAGGTGCAATGACCCGGTGGAGGAAGCCGGGCACAGTCCCGCCCTGCTGGCACCTGCCGTGAGCTCATCCTGCTCAGATCTTCGCCTTCTAGCCAAGGGTCCTTCGGCCCACATTTACCGGGAAGCGCCTCCTCATGCCATCTGGATGGCCCGTGAGAGCGTCACGGAGGCTGTTAGAATGCACACCCGTGCTGTGCGTAGAGGCCTCCGAAGCTTCCGCTTCCTCCTTCCTTAACTCTTCTCTTCTACTGCGCAGCGAACGTGTTTACGCACAAGCACAGCGACGGTACCTGGAAGAGGCCGGCTAGCGCCCGCACTCATTTCCAAGTGGGGATCAAGCCAGCGGCAGCCAGGCGGAGCCCGGGGGTTTCCCCCAGGCAGGCGCTGGTACAGTGAGTCGCGCCGCTTCCGGCGCCCACCCCGCGCCCGGCCTCCTGGAACTGCTCGCTCCAAGCGGACTGCACGCGCCGCCGTCCGCTGCTCTGGAAGAGGTCGCTCCTGACCTTCCCCCCGCGACGCTGGGCGGAAAAGCCCCGCCGGGCGGTCTCCCTGCACTCAGACGCACGTCTGCGTGGTGCGCAGCGGCCCTCTCGCCCCCGCCACTGTGCGCATGGGCTGCCACGAGTCCCTGTCGCTTTTCTTCTGGGGTCGCCCGCGTTGGACCTCGGGGCAGTTGGGGGCAGGATGTGCAGAGCGGCAGAGGTGGATGCGGAGCCCAGGGCGGCAGACGACGCGGACGACCTCCCCTCCCGGAAGAGGCTGCTCGGACGGGGCTTCCTGACCCGCAGTGCAGAGGCTGCGTTGAGCAGGCCCAACTGAGTTCTGCGGAAAGCAAAGCTGTTGAAAGTCCAGAGTTTGCCATTTGCCAGCCCTGTGATTTGAGGCGTGGCCGAAGCTCTCATGCCAAATTCCCGCTATGGTGAGGAGGACAGGGCCCTGCCCTGCAGTTCGGTGCTGTCATCACCGCTAGGAGCCTTGGGGCACCAGGGCGCAGGGCACCCAGGTGGCTGAGGGGCTCGTGGCTCAGGGAGAGGGAGAGAGCTGGACGGCAAGAAGCACTCTGAGGGCGGTGGGAGAACAGAGGATTTTCGAGTTGTGACGTTTTGAGGCTCAGATGGAAATGCTCCATCTCTGGGCCCCCAGGTACCAGATACGACAAGTACTATTTCTACCTCCAGTTTTCAACTTTAATAATATTTTTTGTTGTATTGGACATTAAACTCAAGACCTTCACTCTGAACCACATCCCAAAGCTGTTTAAAGTTAGTTTTTTAAAAAATATGAGGCAAAATCTTGTTGTGAAGCTGTGAATTGGCCCAGGGTAGAGCCAAACTTGTGATCTTTGTACCTCAGTCTCTTAGAATGCTGGGATTACAGGTATATGCTACCAATTCCAGCTTTAATACTTTAATTTTGGCTAGTTTAATTTTATGGTTATCACAGATGGCCCTGTGGCCAGTAGCCACTGTGTTGATAGGAAGGATATTCCTAGGACATTTTGAATCTTCTGGAGAGTTCTAGAAGGTTCCAGTGACCTGGTCCCATACTACACTACGTAAATTTGAGCCTGTGTATAAGACCCTGGCACCAGAAGTGGTAAAAGTTGTCTATGTGAAGCATGGCAGGGGAAGAACACTACCACATATAAGACCCTGGGTCCAATCCCAGGGATGAAATAAGGATTTAATGGGATGGGTACTCATATTAACAGTGGTCATCTCTGTGACAGAGCGTTCAGATGGAGACTGTGTGGTAGGGGATGTTTCTTATTATCTCTGTGGAGGCCTCTGCTCTATTAGCTCTTTGGGCAAATTCTAGACATCTCCGATTGGGCAGGCCATTGTGCCACATTATTCTTGGTCCCCACTGCTTCCTCCCACCTGATACTTGCCACCCCACTCCTTGCTTACCTTTGGCCCTTTGCCCACCGTTTCATGCTGGAATCCGTAACTATGAGCAGTGTGGAGAAAGCTTCCTCTTGGATTTCCCTTAGAGTTTTACAAAGGGAAGTTCGCTGTCTGAGGTGACAGGAGGCGTTTAATAGAAGGACACCAGGACATTGTACATTTTTGTTTAACCTCAGTGTAGGGAAACCGTATCACTGATAACTTGAAGCCTAATTAGGACAAGCAGGAAATGCCTCATTGGGACTGGAGAGGCCAAAATAGGGTTTTAATGAAAAACACATTTTATTTTTAAAGTAACTGGTCTTATGTTTATTCCAGAGAAAATCCACAGGGTGCAAAGGGAGAAATGTAATAAAATGATACCGAGGGCCCAGGCCTGCACCAAGGGCCTATGCTCACCTCCTGTAGCTTCCTGCCGCCTCCCCGGGTGTCGCGGGCCAGGCTGGGAGGCATTTGTGGGTCACGTGCCGAGGGCCAGGGCCCCCTCCAGGCGGAGAGAGGAGCCTCCTGCCTCTCTGACCACGCGCACCCAGCCACGGGCCAGGTGAGAGGGTCCCCTCGGCCTCGCTCCCCGCCCGCTGTACCACGGAGAGGAGCCGGGAAGACAGAAACCTGCCCCAAAGCAAGGAGACTCCTAGAGAGGTGAGAGAGGCCCAGAGCCCCAACACCCTGTTCTGTTTGAGTTTTTTTCTTTATTTTTATCTTTATTGGTACATTGTATATACACATCATGATCACACTCAGTAATGGGAATTTGTACCAGTGTATGACATGCTTTCATTCTCATTTTTCCCCATCCCCCTACCTGCCCCACAACTCCCCACCCCCTAAATGCATAAGCTTTGTTTCCCTTGTTTTATCCACAGCACATGTTTTCTTTACCCTTCGTTACTGCCCCTCCCCCACATTTCCCACCTGGCCGCCGCGCCCTCCTGTCCCGCCCCCGCGAGCCACACAGCGGCGCTACTGTGCACAACAAGCCCCAGAGAGCTTGTCCTAGAGGAGTCGATGGCTGTGAGGTCTCCCTGGGCACCGGGAGCCCTGATGCCCGCTGAGCACCACCCTTTATCCCGAGAGAACTGTGCGGATCACGTGTTTTCCTGGGTTACTGTGCAAAAATCATTCCATGTACCATCTCATTTAGTCTTCACCACGCACATCTTTTCCACGGAAAAAGCAATTGATTTATATCCATTAATCAGGTAAATAGATCTGAAGAGGCCTCTCTGCCACCAGAACCTGAGCTCCCAACCTCTACAGTGAGGGGAGGAGCGAGCTGGAGCTCCCCCTGCTGGCGAACACAGAAAACCGACAGTTCCTACACTACCCCTGCTCGCAAGTCTCTCCAGGACGTCCTCCTCCAATCCTGGTCATTAAAGTTATGGCCTTAAATTCCAAATTTTACCTTCTCTTGACCTTCGTCCTTATTTTTATTCCTCTCCAAAGAGCCTTAACTTCATGTCTTCTATTTAACTTGAACTGTGTACCCTACGCCTCGGGACACGTATTTTTAGGAAACTCAGAGATCGCAAAGAGATATTTGCGCCCCGTCCCACCTCCTCATATTAGACGAGCCCCGGCTTTCGTTGAATAGGCACTTTCTCTTCTAACCCTTTCTCTCTCGTCCCTGCCCCTAAATTGGACAAGCACGTCTACTTTCCCCTTGACTTCTCCCAACTACTGTTTGGTGATATTATCCCACAGTCTTGCGAGTATAGAAAACTCCTTGTTAGCAACCTCAGGTCTGGCTCAGGCTTCCTTTCCCCGCTCAGTTCATCCAGATCGGTCATCCTCCAGCTCTGTGTAGGTTCAGGCGCATTTCAGGTTCCGCGTCCTCAGGAAGTTCTGTCTTCCTACACGGATGTCCACGCTAAGGACAGTAGTGGCTGCCTTTGGAGCCTTCAGTGGAGCTCTCTGGAGCTGACAGCACTAGTTTAAATTCTAGACGTGTCATTTGGTATGGTCCTCTCAGCCGGCGGCATATCGACCTTCCTTCTTAGTTCACACATCTGTAAAGGGGGTTAATGATAGGACCCCACTCACTGGGATATTGTAAGCATTTAAGGAAATAATGTGTGGATCCCGCCTAGCATACCACCTGGCATTTTAACACAGTGATCAGTGTTCACTGTATTTATCATCATTGAGAATTCCTCCACCAGAGTTCAAGATCTTGAACAATTAGATTGTTGGAAGCCATAACCTTGGCCTCGTTTGTACCTTTCTTGTTCTCACATGTCACTGAAGTAATTTTAATTTTCATGATGATTGTGCCCATTATCCATTCCTTGAGGACCCCTGTTGAACCCTGAGCCAGCGATGTTCCGCCTCCCTTCCCTTGCCTAGGTCTGTCCCTCCCAGTCTCCTGTGGTCCCGGGGATTGGGGGCCAATCATCTCAGGACACAGACAACCCTCCTGCAAGCCTTCCCGGCCTGCCCTCTCTACTGAGCACTTCCGCTTTTTCTTTGCTATTTTATTTATCTTATCTGTCTCTTTCTTTAGTCTTCTCACAGAGACAAAGACACATACTTTTTCACAATTTTAGCAAGACCCTCTATGATCTTAACTCCATCCTTTTCTGCTTGCTCTGAGACCAACTGCTTAAGTGTTTCCGGTCCCAATATCCATGTTCTGAAGCCACTTTTTAGACTGTGCTTTGCTGAGAATTTTTCTTCTGTAGTTCTCAGGGATCTGGATTATCCCGGCTCCTCTCATAGCTTATCACCTGCACTTATCCCTTTTAAAAGTTACTTGACAGCTTCTCCTTTTTCTTCCATCTCATCAGTGTAGGCTGCTCCTTAGGCTCCCCCTGTGGACTTGTATGTTCTCCTCCTCCTCCCCCCTCTGAATGGTCTAAATCCCCCCTACATCTGGCTCTCACTCGGCAACCCGCCTGGCGTCCGTGTAGAAACCACTCTTCACAGTCATCACTGCATCTGCGGAGCTGCCCCCATTCCCGGAGTCTGTGGCCAGGAAGTCTCCCCGCTCCGGCTTCTTCGGCCTCCAGCTGTCTCTAAGGTGCTTCAGGAGCTCATCTTCTAGGACTGTGAGAGTGCTCGCCTTTCCTGAGCGGCCACTGACGTACACAATGTATGTCAATGTAGGTTAAGATGTTTTGATATTCATTTTGAAGAGACCACTGCATTCAAGGTGAGTAACATACTCTTTGCCTTTAAGTACTTACCACTTTGTGTGAGAGATTCAAGGTCTGTCCTTTAGTGAACACGAGCACACAGTACAGTGCTGCTAATTATGTCAGCGTGCTGCGTGTTGATCCCCGGGACTCATGAGGGGCCCTGCCTAGCAGCCCTGGCAACCACCATCCGTATCTCCGTGTTAGGAATTGAACTATGCTGCAGTCCACATATAAGTGAGATCACACTGTATTTTGTTTTGCTTCTTGCTTATTTTGCTTACATAATGTTTTCCAGTTTTATCCATGTTATTGCAAAGGGCAGGATTTCCTCTCTTAAAATGTACCATTTCACTGTGTGTCTAACATTCCTCTAATTCCCTGCACTCTCTTTCTCTGTCATCTACCACCACGTACTTCTTCTTCCCCCAACTTTGGGTATTATGAAATGTGTTGCAGTGAAAATGCTGGGGTGGCTATCTATTTGTGATTCTGATTTCAGTTGCTTTGGATGTACACTCAGGAGTGGGATTGCTGGATCATATAAAAATAGTTTTATTTATATCAGCAACAAAATAATAGAATATTCAGAGATTAACTTAATGAAAGAGATGAATCAATTATAAACTAAAAATATAAAACATTTTTGAAGTTAAAGGACAAAAATAAATGGAAAGATACCTTCTATAGATCAATCAGAAGGATTAGTAATATTAAAATGTTCATACTGACTGCAGTGATCTATAGATTTAATGAAAATCCTACCTGTCATGGCTTGTGTCTAGAGGTCCTAAAGCCTCAAGGGGTCACAGCCGGGGGTTTTCAGAGGTGGGTGGATCTAGGGTGTGTGATGCTGGGATTGAGGGTGTGTTACTAGGTGAGTACACTGATTGGCCCGGCCCAGTTCCGGGTAGGACCAAGGGCGCCCTGCCCCGGTGCGAGTGCTGCCCCCTCTAGCGGTGGGAGAGCCGGGTGGGCCGTGAGGGACTCCCTGCCTCTCCCCGTCACTTGTTGCTTGCTGCCTTCCGCCTGCCTGCTCTGCGCTGGGCCTTTGCCCCGTCTCCCTGCCTGGGACTCAACCGATTGTGCACTGAAACCCCTACAAACTGTGAGCTAAATAAATTTCCCTCTTTTAACTGGGGGTGTCTGCTCTTTTATCTCAGCTCCAAGAAAAGCAACTAAGACACCATCAAAATCTCAATGACTCTTGTAAAGAAATATTTTTAAAAATTCTAAAATTCTTATGAAATCCCAAATAGCTACTTTTGAGAAAGATCATGAAAGTGGAAAACATCACATTTTCCTACTTTAAATTCTACTACTTAGATATAGAATGGAGCCCAGGGCCTTTCACACTACACACGAATATTCTAACACTGCACCGTAACTCTGAGCCCAAGAAATCAGAAATAAACTCATGCATTTATGATCAGCTGGTTTTCAATAAACATGTCAAGAATTTAAAGTGAGGAGAGGATCATGGTGGAACCACATGTATCAACACGTAAAAGAATAAAATTAGATTTCTAACTTGCTATGTACATTATTAAAATTAATTCAGTTAATTAAAATGTAAATGTAATACTCAAAGCCATAAAACATCTAGAAGAAAACATAAAGAAAAACTTCCTTGACATTAGTCTCATCAATAGTTTTGGATCTGACTCTCAAAGGACAGGTAATGTGAGGAAAAATAGACTTATGAGATTGCCTCAAAGCAAATACAGTAAAGAAAATAACCAAAATAGTGAAAACACTAAGGAATGGGAGAAAATACCTGTAGCCATGTGTCGGATAAGGAGTTAGTATTTGATTACAAAAATAAAACATCAAACAAAAACCAAAATCTGAATAACCCAATTAAACAATGGACTAAGGGCTTTTAATAAACATTTCTCCAGAGAAAACATAAAATGACCATTGGTTGCTGACAAAAATGCTCAGGATGACCGATCATATCACAAGTACAACAATGTATTCTCACCTCGCACCTATTTGGATGGCTGTTATCAAGGTGAAAAATAATCAATATGACCTAAAGTTCTTTTCATTCCCACATGTTCTGTTTATGCTCTGACTTGTATGTTTCTTTCTAAAATCAACTATGTACATATTCATTCAATATTAGTTCATTCATTTCTCCAATTTACCAGTTACTACTTTGTGCAAGACCCTGTAGACAGAGTAAGATACAATGTCACCTACTCAGAGCTATTAGCTAACCACGCTGTACCATCCCAGCATTCCAGTGGTTGAGCCTAAAAGAGTCAAGACTCCTTGCAGATCTGAGGCAGGAGGGGGCGCTCTGGGTTACACAGACTCTAGATGCCCAGCTCTTCCCTCTGGGGGTTTTGCCATCTTCTAGGGCTCTGGAGATTTCCCTGGTACGTCTACAGTCAGTTTTCAGAAGAGGGAGCACTGGAAGGGTGGCACAAGAAGGCGGGAGGCTAGGTGTAGACTTTAGTGATATCCATCACTTTTGCTCACTTTCTGTCTCAGTGCACGGATGAGCCAAAAGAAGAGAAGAAATGGGGATATGAAGGAGCCCGAGTGCCTCTCAACATGGAGAATATACAGAGCTTTGGAAGGGAAGCTAAGTAACCTGACAACTGTGATATAATGAGCCCATTACCCATGATATCGCAGCACTGAATTTGCATTTCAAGTATTTCCTAACTTGAGCCCAGGAGACCTTGCCACTTTAATTCTTCTAGAAATCCCATGTGCTGCAACCAGACTGGACTACTTACTCCTAAAGTGTGCTCTGTGGGTTCTTCCTTCCTTCTGGCCCATTGTTTATGAATTTCTTTAATGCTTGTTTTCTTCGCCACCACTGTCTTACCTGACGAGGTACCACCATTCCTTCTTTCAAGATTCACTGCAGAAGCAACTGTTAAGTCTTTCCTGACACTCTTCCCCTTTTAAAACATTTGCAGGTTTCTGGACAATTTGTTCTTCATTTTGTTGTGTATTAGGATGAGGTTTTACCTCAATAGAAGACCAGCTGCTGCAGAGAAAACGCGTGATGCCGGGCATGGTGGCTCACGCCTGCCATCTCAGCACTCAGGAGGCAGAGACAGGAGGATCGCTGAGTTTGAGGCTTGCCTGGGCTACATAGTGAGCTCAGAGCCAGCCTGCACTACAAAGCGAGACCCTGTCTCAAAACAAAAACAAAAACAAACAAACAAACAAAAAACCCCAACAACAACAACAACAAAACACATGATGAAGCTGCTGCAGTTCTTTGTATCTCCTGAAACCCATGATACAAAGTCTGGAGCAAAACTGGAACAGGAGATGTGTGGATTCTTAACTGGCCTTGTTTTCCTCACCACTTCTTACTCCAGTCGTATCTTAAGCTCAGGAACTCCAAGGCGTTCCTAACAAAATATTACGCAGTTGACACTAAGTGTTTCTTTCTTGGTTTGTTGGTTTATTCGTCAAGACAGAGGACGGTGCAGGGATATGGAAGATAGACACTCAACCACAACCTCTCAGCTGTCAGACCTCAGGCAAATCCCTGCTCATCTTTAGTTTGAAAAGCCTACGAAACAGGAAGTCACCCGGCCTAGGTGACTTCCACATTGCTTTCTAGCTGTAGGAACTAATTCTAAGTATCTCTTACTTCTAGGTCAGAGTCTAGGCTTCTGAACTGGAAGCAAAATATTTCAAAGAGCAATGAGTTGGCCAGGCTGAGGCAGTCAGATACAACGAGAAAGATATGTTTAGTTAGACTGAAGTGTCAGATAGAAGAAAGACAAAGAACAAGGAAGGAAGGGAGATCCAGGATTGGACGGGGAAGCAAGCTGCACTCTGGCCACAGGGTGCAGGACTGAAACGCGAAGAAACACCTAGAGCCGTAGTTCTCGGTGAAGGGGGAGATGGGGGAGATGGGGCACTTCCACCTGGGGGACCTGGGGGCTTGTCGCTCTGATGATCATCACCGTCACTGGTGTCTCGTGGGGAGAATCACAGGCAGCAGACATCCGCAATGTGCTGGTCGACCCCACACGTCGAAGTATTATCCTCTTTCATGTGCAGTTGTCAAACGTCCCACTGGAAAAATATTTGGATAAAAGACGTATTAGAGTCATTCGAGTCTTAATGCGTATTTTGTGTAAATATGAAAGCATTTTGCACTATTTTAATATGCACTGGATTTTCCAGTAAAACATCAATTCTGTAAATTGACAGAAAACACCACTTTATTTTATTGGAACTTCAACAGGGGTTGTTTATCATTTTAGAGAATATATCACTAGCAGCAATGTCATTGTGTTACTTATATTATACTAAGATATGTCAGGGCCGGAGGGTTAGCTCAGTGGTTCCAGCGCCTGCCTTGCAAGTGCAAGGTCCTGAGTTTGATCCCCGGTAACCACTTACAATGCTGGGCGTGGAGACTCACGCCCACCAGCCATCAATAACACATACCACAGTGCCCTGAGTGGTGGCTCGCGCCTGTCATCCCAGCACTCAGGAAGCAGAGGCAGGAGGATTGCTGAGTTCCAGGCTTGCCTGGGCTACATAGTGAGCTCAGGGCCAGCCTTAACTACAAAGTGAGACCGTGTCTCAAAAAAGAAAAAAAAAAAGATATATCAGTGGCAGTTTTGCACATATGGCTGGTACATTCCTGATGCAGAGGAAGTGGGGCTCCATGTTCTGCACCCTGACTACCAGAGAAACCACACTTGACCATTTATGCATTAAAGCCCTTTTGGTCTGGTCTTTCACTTATAGTTTTGGAGTTCAGCTGTCTACGTTTGAGTCATCCTATCTCTTCACTCTCTGACATCACAATGGCGGAAACACTCGTGGCAAAGATCACATGGTGGGCTATGACGTTGGAGATTCAGGGCCAGGCTTGTTCTTCTTCTAAAAAATTCCTCTTCAAAAGCTAACCAAGGTCCCACAAACAGCTGCATGTGTTACAGCAAAGTGTGACAGCTCAGCCTTGTAGCCAGGTGTCACAGCTCTGTGTTACAGCCACGCGCTACAGATTTCTAAAAGTCTCTGGGGGGAAGAAGTTGGATGGCCCTCAAGGAGATGCGGAACCTTTATTATGCCAGCGGACTCAGAAGAGTTCAAAAGTCTGATGCCTGAGCCCTACACAGAAACGGAAGCAACTTTATAGGGAGATCTATGGGGTATGGGGTGGGCGCACCTGCTGGGTGAGCATGCTCACTGAGTCCGAGGAGCAGAGTTAGTAGAGCATTCTTGGAACTGAGGTGGAAACATCATGTGCATGAACAGTTACCTTGCCTGAATAGAACATTTTATGGCGAAAACATTTTGTGTGTGTGTGAGGGTTGGCCACTGACAAAGGCCTGCCCTGTAGTGTACTATTATCATCTGAATCCTGTCTGAGAGTCGTGTCCTTGGTGATCTAGTGACCTTCCTTCCACTGGGACCACGTGCTTCCGAGTTCTCCCAGCATTAACACCATCCTGGCGAGGCCCGGCTCCCAGCACATAAATCTGTGGAGTGCACTCAAGTCCTAACACCTTCGCTGCGTTTCCCTGTTACGTTAGACAGACAGTGTTATGCGAATTTTAACAACTTTGTATATAGGTAGGTTGCATCATGTATGGGTTTCATTTCAGGATAATCAGCAATGCTTTAACACATTTCATATAAAGTGGACATTTGATACGATTGGGCATAAGTGAGGTGCTTGACTGGGATGACACAGAATTCATTGTATTTTTATTCTGATTAGGGTAAAGTTGTTGATTCTACTTTGTGGATTTGCATGTGTTTAACTTATATGTAGTTCTAATTTTCTCACATCTGTGAAAACCAAATCTCCAAACCTCATCTTATTACTAGTCAACATTTGCACAGTATTTTATGGTTCACTGAGCATCGTCATTTAAAACACTTCATGGGGTTCTGGGGCCATCCTGTGAGATAAGTACTGGCCACTGCTGTTGTCATCGGTATTTTCGGAAGAAATTGATACATGGAGATGCAAATGACCTGCTGCGGGTCACCTCTTCAGTGCCTGGCAGCCCCAGAGCCTCTGGCTCAATCACACCTTCGTGCCGCGTCCCTGAAGCAGGCGGGAAGCACCACGCAGGCGCGGAATCCCAGACAGATCCCGCGTGGGTGCGAGCGTCGCTGCAGCCTCCGCAGAGAGGACGAAGCTCAGAGCTGTGAACAGGGGGTGGGGCACCATGTGCTCGCGCTGCCGCTGGGCAGGACATGGGAAATGCACCCAGGACTTTTTGTCTCCTTTCCAAATGCCACGGCTCACAGCGAAGAACCCCTGATGCGCTCATGGTTGTAGTAAAAGCTAGGTGTGCCAGCCGACCACGAGGGGCTGGGGGCAACTCGTGTCTACGTAGGAACGTAAGGGCAACCCGTGGGGTACCTGAGGGTGCCCACATGCACCCCAGAAGCAGTTTATCACTTCCTGCCTCTCTGGATCTTTAAATATCTTCCTCCTTGTATCAACTTGGTGAAGCCACTGCACATCCCTCCCCTCAGAGTGAGTTAAGGACTAGAATTTGACGGCTCGGGGACATGTGGGGCCAACAGCCCAGCTCAGCGGCCCCAGTGGAAAGCCTGGCAAACAGGAACCCACCTAACCCAGCCCCGGAAGTCTAGAGGGGGCACTAAGCCCCACCACTCGGCCCTGGATTTCCTCCACACTCACCTCCCAAGCAGGGGCCCAACCTGAACAAACAGAGGCCAGGAAAACAGGAAAGCAGTAAAATCACCCACTGGAAAGTACACACGCAGCAAGGCTTAGGCCTTCTCTCTGCCTGTTGGCTCCGTGGGGAGCTCAGAACCTCAGAATCTCTGAGGACAGGCTTGGCTCGTGGCTTTCATTTGACCCCAACTCTGTCCACCCCTCTGCCAGCACTCGAAGACGGTGGATGCCCTTTCCACCCGCGTGCTTCCCACTGCAGTAGCTGACTCCTCCTCGGGTTCTGTCCAACCACAGGACAGTCGCTCAAAGTCAAAATACCAGTGTCAGCACTTTCTCCGTACTGTTCGTCTCCTTCTTTGTTAAGCTCTCCACCAGTTCTGGCGAATATGGAGCTGTCTATTGATCCAATCAGGCCCCTAAATGAATCACTGTCACAGATGAAAAATTTGGGACTGAAGGCCTGATTATCATTCGACTTCTGCCTCCGCCACCTGTGAAGTCACTCCTCAGCCTCCGCTTCTTAGCTTGTAAAATGATAGTGCAAAGTTAGGCGATATCTGTGAAGAAAAAGAAAGCAAGACAGTGCATGTGCCAGTGCAAGGCCATGAAAATACAGAAGCCTTTCAGGTATTTCCAGATGTACAGACTTTTCTCCATGGGATGTCAATAGATGACCCACAATGAGAGAATATTCCTCAGCCTAAGATACATACTGAAAATCTTCACAATCGAATATCTGGGACCTCTTAAAATGCATCCACAATGAAATGTACGAAGTTAACCATTCATTGTTCTAAGAGTCTAGTTGTAGGATCTTTTATCATTAATTTTAAAAAGGGATTCATAACTGGCCCTACACATCCCCATAAGCACCTATCATATACATGTATACATGTACACATGTATATGATCCTGCTTCTGTAGATCTTTGGAATGCAGGAAATGATTCTTTCAGGGGAGGAAAAACTGGATCACATCAGTCCCACATCTAATTCTTTCCTTGGAACATGACAATTATTCTAATAGCCCTTTGCACATGAGATGCCAGTGGGATCATGGGGTAAAGTGATCTATAATCTTGAGAAATATCTAAAAATCTCAGGCCAGCTCTGCTTTGGCACAGGAGCAAAGAATTAGGGATTATTCAGCTGAATCACTCCAAAAGGTTGACCAGCTAGCCATACCCAAGAGCCCGGTGTCCGCAGAGTGGGTATATGCCTGCAAACAACTGCACGTGCCTTGGACCAGGGGATGACTCCAGCCCCTCTCCTGCAGTATGAGTCTTGCCTTTCCATCCTCAGAGCTGTCCTATAACCTCTTTCAGGTGCTAATTCATTTTCGGACTGAGGTCTGCTGCTGTATTACGGCTTTCGGGGTGGGGGTGGGGAAGGAGAGGATCTATTTTCAAAGCCTTCTGTGAAAACACAAGCAGACAATGAGGCCCCTGTGCTGAGCGAGAGCGCCTGCTTGGGCAAGTCCCAGGTCGTCTGATTTAGGAGGTGTGAAATATCTGCCAGGCTCCACAGAGCCATTGTGGTGCCAATTATGTGCCAGAGGAATCCAGGACTCAGAGAGACATTTAAGCACTAGATGTGCAGACTTGCTCTGCAAGGACATGGTCGGGTTTCTAATTTCCTTTCCCAATCTTAGGATGTATATTCCCCGGTAGCTTGATGGTATTTTCTGCGTAACAGTAACCTGACAGCCATAAGGTAAGTAGGCTTCTGACTTATACCCTCCTTTTCCATCCTTTCCACTTCCTGTCCTGGAGACTCCACTGACTCTTTTATTTGAGCACTTTTGCTGGCACTGGGGGCAAACACAGATCTCTGTGGTCCTGAGAGCACCACTGCCAGCTCCCTTCATCTCTCTGAAGCGGGTCATGGTGTCACCAACGTGCCACTGGGATAGCCTTTGGGTGTAGCATTTTGTTCAAAACAAAAATCTGTGGACAAGTTACCGACACAGCATCGCAGAGAGGCTTAGAATGCAAGAGTCACACTGTGACTTGTGTTTCCAGAAACACACCGTCTGTACTGCGATGGCGGGGTCAGGAGGATGGGTACGTGACCCACGCGGCACAGTGCCCTCTTCTCTGACTCCTCCCACCTGTCTCCTGCAGATTGAATTACCATTGTGAAGTGAACGAATGAGATCCCTGTTTTCTGACCTTAGCTAGGAACGACACCAAAGAAACACAAAATCTTAGTAAAATTCCTTATTTATGAACTTCCAATTCCACGTCAAAAATAAGCCTTTCACCAGATGATTTTCAAAGTATCTTTTGTTTTCCACATTCTAAGATTATTTTTATTAGAGCTATTTGTGCCTTCCAGTTTGCTCTAATTTGCTTACTACACAAGGGGAGTAATAAAGTTGAAGTCATAGGCATATCTAAAGAAATACTGAGATAAGATAAAACAATAGGGAGTTCAGTGTGTCATAGCCCAATCTTGAACACAACCTAGATGCCCATCAACTGGAAACTGGATAAAGAAGATTTTTTTTAATAAAATGGAGTATTCTACCATAAAGAACAACAAGTTTGAGTCATATATGTGCAAATGGACACACCTTGAAGACACACTAGTAAGTGAAATAAATAGGTCACAGATATGTAAATATCCTATCTCTTCTCTGGTATGAGAACCTATAGGTATAAATGAGTCCTAGAATGTATGACAGATTTTGTGAAATAGGAAATAGTCAAAGGGACTGTGGTAGGGGAAAGTAATGAGGCGAAACAATAAATATGATTTGAAAAGAAAAAGAAAGCACATGTACATAGGGGGTGGGGGTTGTGGGTGGGTAGGGATATGGGTAAAAATGAGAATTAACTCATGTCATATACTGGTACAAATTCCCCAGTGTTGAGTGTGAGCTGTCTATAAAATGCACTGATAAATAATTCAATTAAATAAAAAAGACAGAACAAGAGGATTCAAGGCCCATTGAGAATAACAACAACTTTCTACCAGGCAGGTGATGTAAACGGCACATTTAACTCATATGTAAATGGTTCTGTTCCTGAGGCTGATGCTGGAGCAGTGGAATGCTAACCCTGGCAGTGACCCCACTTCTGGTCAACAATTGACAATGGGTAGAATATGCTTAAAGTAAGTACAAAAGTGATATCGGATGCTTTAGATAGACATCATTATATTATCTTTTTACTTACCTTATTAGAATTAAAAAAAGATAAGATTTTTGTGCCAACTACAAGGAAAGAGATGGTGACTAGTGAAATGCTTGAGAAGGGAGTGAACCTTGGAGAGGCAGATTTGGGGGCATTTACACGGTGTCTCCTTCCCACCACCGGAAAAGAATTTCAGACTAAGGAGGTAAAATGATTTCCTTGTGTAAATCTAATGTCTGAAGACAACAGACATCTATGGATTACCTCCAGGATTTGTAGCACTCTCCTCATTATTTTTAAAGAATCCAGAATTTTCTAGGGTTAAAGGAGAAATATAGGGTTGATTCAGTCTGCTGCCTTTTGTACCAAGTTCCTGCTCTAAAATCAGTCATCACCCTGGCCTCTATTTTCTCTTGAGACTCCTCAGCTGCTGTCCTATGTCCACACAGGATGAGCACCAATAACAAGGAAATGTGATCTATTGATTTCACTTATGAGTATGACCCCAAGGACCATCCATTTACCTAACATAAGAATCAAGATATGTCATGAACAAATTCTCGATGATGAATGTGATCATAAATTCTGCCTAAAAGTTACCAATAAAATCAGTCAAAAAGAAAATGTGAAATTTGAGGCACTCCTGTTAAGTCCAAGTGCTAATGTCTCCAGTGTTTGAAGCCTGATCCTGGCCTATGGCCCTACTGGGAGGTGGCAGAACTATCTTAGATGCCTGGGGGAAGGTGGTTAGATACCTGGAGACAGGTCCTTAAAGGGGACCTTGGAGCTTGCGCCCTTTCCCATCTCCTTCTTTGCTCCTTGAACTGATGAGATACTTCCTTCTGCCCAAGTGTGAACAAGCCTTTCCTCTTCAGCCAAGCAGCACGCTAACCCACTGTGCGTGCACTGACCGAATAAGGCTTGTGGTGGAATGGAGCATATTATAGGGTGGTACAGAATAGGAGGTAACCTGAAATCATGTTTTCAACATTCTCATGATAGAGAAATTTTCAGAAACATCTGTCTTTAGCAGCCTGCAATTGCTAATGCTCCTGAAACATTTTCACTGTTGCTTCAAAATTTTCCCTTTTGTTCTTCATTTAAGGATCCCTGCTCCTTTCTGAAGCATCAAAGAAAATAGCACCAACATTTCCTGGCTTTGATTCGGCTTAATAATTAGACTACTATTAATTTTGCATTATCAGAGCAGTCCTGAGAGCCTAACAGAAGTATAACTCTCCTACAATCGAAAAGTGTTTCAATAATGTCTTTCATAAAGTTCCAGTGGCCTCTTGTTTGGCCATTTGCACTGTCAAGAATTTGACTGTTTTCCTGATTTTGTTTTTATCATGCAAGGTGATTCAGGTCACCTGTAGCCATGGCCAGACAACATTTCCTCCCAGGTGGGCTGAGCTTTCCTCCAGTCTTGGAAGTATTACCTTCACCTTTCCAGAATGGACAATGGAGGAACACTGAAGAAGTTTACTTATTCATTTATATTAGGGAAAACTTGCAATATAGAGTGATTTTATTCATTTGGGGGAATTGGTACATGTTTGCACTATATCTTGATCGGTTTTTATCCCATTAAACCCTTCTCACTCCCTTCCTTCTTCCCTTGATCCCTTTCCCATCTCAAAAATGTCTACCTTCCCATTTCCTACATCTCTCCTCTTTTTGTTCTTTATTTATATTTTGGGCTTCTCATATAAGAGGAGCCATGTGGTATCTAACTTTCGGTGCCTTCCTGAAATATCATATAGCATCATAATCTCAAGATCCATTCATTTTCCTGAATATGAAATAATTTCTTTCTCACGACCGAATAGTACTCCACTGAGTGTGTATGTCATATTTTACTTATCTATTCATCTGTTGACGATCATCTTGGCTATTTCCAGAGCTCAGCTATTGGTAATTGGGTTATTATAAACATCGGTATGCATATATCACTGTAGAATGATATCTTTGGTCTTTCAGGAATATGCTCAGGAGGTCAAATAAAATTTCTATTTTTAGTTTTTTGAGGAATCTCCATAGTGATTTCTGGGATACATTTTAGATGTGGATTCTCTTAGGAATAGTCTTAAGCTTAAGAAGAATTAAGTTAGGAGGGAGTTCTGGTGAAAGGTCTGTGGTCGTGGGACTTAAAGACTTTCAACACGTGATGCTTCAGCAGGCTCCCAACTGGGGCTCGGGAGCTCCCGCTGGAACACGGTGTGACCTGCTACGGCCACTCCAATCAGTCCTTTCTGTTTACATCTTACCTTCTTCTCTTCTTTCTGATTCTCTTCCTTCCCTCTTTCCTTTCTCCAATATTCCATTTTCAATGTTATGTTCTAGGTGGCCGCTGGCCTCGTGGCCTCACTCCCTGACCACTGCGACAACCACCCCAGCTCGGTGCTCTTTTGCCCCCACCAGCCCGTCTACCCCAAAGGTGCAAGAAAACAAGTGGCTCTTAAAGGCACCTGAGTGGGCTGCTATGATGGTGCACGCTAGCATGTGGGGGCCGAAGCAGGCAGGTTACTGTGCGTTCAAGTCCAGCCCAGGCCACTCAGTGAGCTTGAGGCCAGCTTGAGCTACAGCCTGAGATCCTGTCTCAAAAACAAAACAGAACTAAGAGACATCTAGGCATTTGGTCAGTCCTGGTCTCCTCGCCGTACTGAAGTGTGCCAGGAGCACTGAGTCTTTTCAAGGCCACTGTGGCGCTGCTTTGCGAACAGCAAAGACTTTAAGCCTGTGTCTCATAGGTGGTGACCATGGTTATTTTTCACAGAGCTGATCATCAGTTCTAGCTTTGTAAAGAATCATTTCCAACTGAAAATGACTTAATGGCACAATCAAGGTAAATGGAAGATTTTTAATAATTTCCGGGTCAGAGACACTGGGGAAGACTGATTTCTAAGGAGATCACCTTGCTCTATCCAAGGCCAGTCTTCATGTTCATGAACAAGATCACCTTGATTTTTCTCTTGAACTCTTTCTTTTAAAAAATTTGGTGCACTGAAAAGGAGACTTTATCTCTCTCTCTCTCTTTTTTTTTGCTTTTTGAGACAGGGTCTCACTTTGTAGTTCAGGCTGGCCCTGAGCTCACTATGGTGCCCAGGCAAGCCGCCACGGACTCAGCAATCCTCCTGCCTCTGCCTCCCGAGTGCTAGGATGACAGGCGTGAGCCACCATGTCCGGCACTGTGGTATGCGGTGTTGATTGTTGGTGGGCGTGTCTCCATGCCCAGCATTATATGTGGTTACCGGGGATCGAACTCAGGACCTTGCGCTTGCGAGGCAGGCGCCGGAACCACTGAGCTAACCCTCCGGCCCTTTATATCTCTTTTTTAAGAGAACACATTTATGAATCAGTCTAATTCCAGCTTCAAGCTCTACCCTTTTCTCCAGTCATGCACGTATTTAGACATTTTATTCCCTAATTAACACAGTCAAAAGGAAGACCATTATGACAGTGAACAGATATAATTTTAGACAAATACGACTTATCAAATAAGCCTGCAATAAGTATCTGATGAACGGGGCTCTTCGGTATAACTTCCAATACTAATTTAATGAGAAGTATCAAATGAATTTTTTTTATTCTGATATCACCCATGAGACAAATGATACTTTGCAGGCCTATTTTTAACAAATGAATTATTGACTTAAACTGGCACAATTAATCACAATATAATGGGATCAGGGGATGTTAGGGCCTCATTCATCATAGCTGATGATGAGTACTGACTCTTCCGAGAAATGAAACTCTTTAATCACTCTTAGATTAACAGTTACATGCTCTCAAATTTCAATCATAGGAAACTGGTAGTACAGAGGGGAAGGGTGCTGGAGGAGAAAATAAAAAGGGGAGCGTGGAGAGTTTGCTGTCTGCAGTTAGAGATCCAGCCCCAGCCTGTGCTATTCTGTGATGATAGAAACATGAATCATGAGAAAGGCAGCGTGCGGTGACAGACCGAGAACAGGGGTAGCAATTAAAATCCTCGGGATCTAGGCCTCTCCCCCCAGGAAGAATGTCGCTGGACTCCTCTGAAGCTTCTCGGCTCCATCTGCAACGTGGGTATCGGAGAAGCTCTCCCAGGGAAGTTGTGAAGACAAAATTGAAAGCCCTATATCCTCTCCTCAGCTTTGCACAATGAGGAAAGCGTTCCTTTCATGTGATCCTCATAAGTATTGCAGAAGATGTTTGCTTCCTACCTTCAGAACCTATATCTGTTAACTACTTCCAGCTACTTGTAAAAGAATGATATGAAATGTGAAAAACAAATTTAAAAATCAGAGGCTTATTTGCTAATGCAACGTTAAGTGCCAGTTTCCGTGTCAAGCCCTGCTGGTATAGACAGCTGAGGAAGACACAGCTCTCCAGGAGTTTAAAATGTGAGGTATCACAGAAGTAGCTGGATGCATATTTAAATTTAAAAAGCATCGCGATAAAAGGCATGTTGCTCTAAGTCTCCCTTGCGGTCCTCTCCCTTGCTTCTAATGTACTTACTGCATCGGTATCGCCACTTCCTGAAGCAGTCCCGTAAGCTTTCTTTCATGAACATCTTCACAAGTTGTGATCACAAATATGGTCGACGCAGCTTCTGGAAGCCACAGAGAAAGCAGACGGGGCTCGTACAACATGACGGTGAGCCCTCATCCACCTCACTGGTGGTAGTTGGCACCACGTGACTTATGGCCCCGCCCCCAAAGCCGAGGACCAGGAAAGGTAAAGGTTTTTTATTGATTGAGGATACTGAGCAGCCATGATAGTGTAACCAAGGACGTTCATAAAAAAGGACTCCAGCACTGCCTCAGAAAATACAGCAACAATGGGCTAAGTGTGTTCAAAGTGAGAAGGAGTACTTCGCAGGGGAATTAATGGCAGGGTGTCTTTGATTTTTTTTTTTTTTTTTTTGAGACAGGGTCTTGCTTTGTAGTTCAGGCTGGCCCTGAGCTCACTATGTAGCCCAGGCAAGCCTGGAACTCAGAAATCCTCCTGCCTCTGCCTCCTGAGTGCTGGGATGACAGGCGTGAGCCACCACGCCTGGCACTGTGGTATGTGGTGTTGATGGCTGGTAGGTGTGAGTCTCCACACCCAGCACTGTATGTGGTTACCGGGATCGAACTCAGGACCTTGCGCTTGTGAGGCAGGCACTGGAACCACTGAGTTAAATCTCTGGCCCAGGGTGTCTTTGATTTTAATAATTAAAAAATATTTCCATCACATCATGTATGTTGGACACACAGACTAGAGACTCACACTATTTGCACAAAGACAAGGCAGTGGGAATTGTTTTACCTTTTTTCTCAATCAAACGTCATATAATGGGAAAAGAACCATGTGATAGAGAGACAGCAACTTCCTCCTTCCCTGAGTGGTTACTGCTATGGTTTGGTGCTTGTCCTTTCCAAATCTCATGTTGAGATTTAATTGACTCAACATTTAAAGGGCGACTTTTGAGCAGTGCTTAGACCATAAGGCCTTCACTGTCATGGTGGAGTTAATGCCATTATAAGAATGCAGGGTGGCCCCTCCCCCTCTCCCTTGTCTTCTTTCCCTTCTGTCTCCTACCATGAGATAATGCAGAGCACCACCACCAGCGATGGGAAGTATCGTCTTGGACTTCACCTTATCCAGAACTGTGAATCCACAAATTTCTATTGGTTGTAAGTTACCTAGTCTGTAACACTTGCATATTATGAGTTAACAATGATCGTATTTCTGGGAGAGTTCATTCAAATCTAGTAGATTCCTATTTTCCTTTGCATACTTATTTATAACAACTGCTTTTACTCTTGAGTATCCTGGTTTTTTGACCATATATTTTTGGTCAATCTATTGTTATTTTTCTTAGTTTTTAAAAAAATCTATCAAATATTAAATAACATGCTCCCATTTTACCTCATATACTTTTACGTGTAAATCACTCTCATTTACACCTGCCTTTGCAGAGACTCGTAGCTTATACATACTGTGTCATCCTCCTTTCCTCCCAATATACTAAAATAACAGTTTCCACTTTCTCTTTGGGTTCTACCTGCAATCTTAAACATTGTATTTAAAACTTTATGTCATTTCTGCAAAGGATACTTCTCCTAACTCCTTCTCTTCATTTTTTTCTAATGACATCACATCCCACCATTTCCACCACCTCGTCTGTCTCTTAACTGTTGTCCGGTTTATCTTGACTTCTGCATCATCGAGGTGAATTATCCAACTGTGGTTTCTCAGGGCTGCGCTTTGTCTGTGTACACACAGCTTTTCACCTCAAGTGGCTCCTCTCCAGGATGTCTCTCGGGTGACTTACTCTTTAGAACCCTCTGAAGCTGCCTGTCCCTGTTTATTCTTCTCCTGTTCAGCCTTCCACTGAGTGCATGTGCGTCCTACTGAATCTAAGCTACGTGGAGAACATTTCAGTGTTCCCCGTGTCCAGCATAGTTCTTGGATGATTATGACTGAAAAATAAATATTTCTAGCTTGTATATGTTTAAATATCCATAAATATCACTTCAGACTCAAAATGAGTAGCTTCTTACTGAAATAATATTTACTAACAACACTGATTTAGGTGTAAAATAAGAGTGGGAGCCTACCCATGGCAAAATGATACTGACAAATAATATAGTGAAAGAGGTTATGTAAATAGAGGTCTTACAGCTGGCTCAGAAGTGAAGACTTGAGTTCAGCCAAGGAACTATAACTTGTGGAAGGAAGGAATTAGAAAGTAGAAGTTATACACACTAGAAATTGTGATATAATCCAGACCATTTATTCCTTACCTGGATGTAAATGTTTGATAGGTGTTTAAATTTATGATATATTCTAGTATATATTTAAATACAGGTCTATTTATAAGTAAATTATATATAGTTATAGATATTTTATATAGTTATACAATTGTGTAATCTACTTATGTTATATCTAATTATATGTACATTTATGTATATTTGTATTAAAATATATATAATTTAATTTCTGTTTTCCTTCTATAGTTCTCCTATTACCTAACAGAGAATTTACTATGTGTGTTTTGTTTTTGTTTCTGTTTTTTTGGTTTTTTTTGAGACAGTGTTTCGCTTTGTAGTTCCGGCTGGTCCTGAGCTCACTATGTAGTCCAGGAAAGCTAGAACTCACAGCAATCCTCCTGCCTTTGCCTCCTGAGTGCTGGGACAATAGGCATGAGCCACCGCCCCCTGCATTGTGGTGTGTGGTACTGATTGCTGGTGGGCCTGAGTCACAACTTCTGGCATTATGGTATGAGGTTACTGGGGATCAAACTAGGGACTTTGTGCTTGCAAGGCAGGCACCAGAACCGCTGAGGTAAATCCTAGGCCCTAATTTTGGCTTTTTATCTCTTTATATCTTAGCCTTTCACAAAACTTAGTTGTAGATAGACAAAGTGATACAGGATGCTAGTGACTGTGTCCTTACTTTGAGAAGAGGGATTGTGTGGTGTTTTAGAAGGGCTGTCTGGATCATATCTTGCAAAGCATATGTGTGTGTGTGTGTGTGTGTGTGTGTGTGTGTGTATGGGTATGTATATGTATATATGTATATGATTTCTTGATAATTAATGATGACCAGAAGAAGTAGCTGGGTAGATTGACAACCAGAAGGCGGTGGCAGTGAGTTGTGGTAACAGAGTCCCAGAGGCTGGTGAGTTTCAGCTTTCCTTTGGACCTTTTGACTCCTTAGCTGAATCTTCTTTGCAAATGCCTCATCCTCATCCAACTGCCTTCCCAATGGCACACAGCTTGAACTTGGCTACTTGTGGGAAACAGGGGAAGGGAATGTAATTAGAACCTTTGCATTAGGTTAGTCTCCTGTGAGTCGACAGCACGTGGCAAAATAATAACTAGGTAGGAATGAGGCTTAGATAACCTGAGCTTGGGCCTGATCCATGCTCCTCTGGGGAGCAAAAGACCTCAGACCTCAGCCTGCCACACCTTTTATTTAGCACGTCTAGAATAACAAAATGTAATAGACTAAGAGGGCAGGGCAGACACAGGCAATGGTGTAGTTCTGCCCTGAAGCATCGCAGCATGTGGGACCACCAGAGTCCTTGTTATTACCAGAGGTGAAGGTGATTTAAGTCCAAAGTTGTAGGCAGCCAGGAAGGCCTGGTCAGTTTTGATCTTCCAATTATTTTTCCCCACACAGGATTGTTCACAACATAGTCTAAAGTCCATCTGCAGGAAGGCCTGGTCAGTTTTGACCGTCCAATTATTTCTCCCAAACAGGATTGTTCCCAACAGGTACTCACCTATGCATTTGTTCTGTATCTTTTTCCTTTCCTTGACTTCATGTTGATGACTGCATAGAGAGTTCTTCAAGTGATTTCTCTTGATCCTGCAGTTCTTTTCAGACCTGTACTTCCCATGTCCTCTACAGTTGCATAGTTTCTGATGGCTGGAATACACCCTGTATCCCAGCTCACGGCTGATCTGCTTATTTGATGGACACAGATATCTTTAAAATAGACAAGAGAAAGGCTAGAAAATAAATGAACAGAATTAAAAGGTCATTTGAAGACTCTAATGCACATTGTTTCATGTTTTATAGATCAAATAGAAAAAAATAAACACCATGTAAGTCTTGGATCATATAATTAATAAGGCTCTATGTGTAAATGTGTATATATTGATCTTTGTATCCTACAGAGAATATCCTTTATTTTCACCATCAATAAAACATTTATGAAATATTGATCTGTATTATAATTCAAAGATAAACTTAAAAATTATTATAAAAAGCAGAAAATAGATCAATGATAAACCTTGAGTATTTGTAACAGATGTCGCAGATTACAGTATGATGCACTAGGAAAGGTATATAAGATAGAAATTGGTATGACAATAAGCTTTTGTTCACTGCTATGAACTTAGTGATATGTTAGGAGTGGAGGCTTGTGACAGTAGATGAGACAGGGTCAGAGTTTTCAGATGTCTATGGTCAAACCCGGAGAGATGAAGAGGGCACTCTAGGCAGATTATAGAGCATGGCACCCGGGTGGAATCGAAGTTGGGAATCCCAGATACAAAGCTGGAGGCCAGGATGATTCATGTCAGACAGTGATTAAGAAAAGATTATTTACAGTTAAAGAAACCAGGTGGTGAGAAATCCAAAAGCATTCGAATTGCATAGAGTTGAGAGTAAAAGTCGCTGGTGGCTTTTGAGATGCTTTGGGAGAACAGCATCGAGGGCGTGGAAGCTAGATCGGGCGCCAGCAGCAGAGCTGGGAGGGTTCAGGACATGAAGCTGCAGAAGGAGGCCTAGTCTAGGTTGGTCACGGCGGAAGCACAAGAGAAAACCCACGTGAAGGTGCCGTTTCACGAAACGCCGACTTGCATTCAGAGAGGGAGGGAAGAGAGGCCCAAAGTACACCAATTTAAAGCCTAAGTGACAGTTCGAACCACGGTAGCATTGACAGAAGTAGGTTATACCGTGTTTTACGATTTCTAAAATGCAGTTTAAAACTTTCAAGAAAAATGGCAATTTAAATTCATGCATGTAACAACTTGGCTTTTGAGTCCTGCAAACATTACTTCTGGAAAATAATAGGGTTTATTCGGCACTGATAACTAGAAAATGGTAGATGATAAACTTTAGAAATTTGGAGAAAACCTTATGGGGTAAAATGAAGTCCTTACCGTATCTGGCTAACGCCATAAATGTTTGTTCAGCGAAGGGAAGAGCAGTCTGTCGGGAGAGTAAGCCAAAGCGGTCTCATCAACCCATCTCTACACAGTTCTGAGCAGCTGTGGATGGGATTGGTATATTCCAAGGGCCTGAGACGTCTTCCTCATCTATAAAGCTGTCTTTGGCACCAACCGGATTCGAGTCTACACTGAGCAGGTGTCTAACAACAGTTCTGAATGCCGGCACAGACTATGGAGAACAGAAAATAGTTCCCAACAAACTTTGCCTGCCTCACTGCACCTAACAGAAACTCACCCTGACAAAGACCAAGTTACTTTGAAGATACCTGCAGCCTGGCACCTCCACATTCTTGTAATGCTGAATCCCTGCAGCGTTAGCGTCAAACCAGAGAAAATCTGTATCTTTATCTTCTCTTTTTTTGGAACCTCAAAGTGTGTGTGCCTGTGTGTGGCTTTTTTTTTTTTTTAAAGGAAGACACAGAAGTTTGTAATAGCAACCATTTAAGTTCCTCAGTGTGATGCTATCTCCGACTCTTAACAAGCAGCTACAACCTATTTTTAAATCTCACAAATGGAGAAAAATACTAGCTCAAATAATCCTGTAGTTTAAAAAGCAACCATGCTGTGGAATCCGAGTAATATTCATTCTATAAAATTCAAACTGCTGCAATACATAAATTGGAGAATGTTTCTAATGTGAAAGCTGAATAGTATTAAGTAGCTGCTGCATTTGTGAACCTGTAGCAATCACATAAAGAGGTAACAGCAAAATCCTGAAAGGCCAAATGAAAATAAAAATGCAAGAACAGGGTTTAAAATTTCCATGTAGCAATGAAGAGACAGATAGGTACTGCTCACGAACTGGAAGCATGTGAGCACAGGTCCTGGCAACTCTCCTGGAGCTCAGAGGGAGCAAGCCCTGGAGCTGGTGAGAGAAATAGGAAATTCCTGGCTCAGGAAATCCAAGATGCTCATAATGGATAGTTCAAAGGACAGTAAGACAGGCAGCTAAATGCCAGAAGTTTCTTTTGAGAGAGAGACTTATAGAATACTAAAACCAACAAGTGTGAACAATGCCTGCACACGTTTGAGGCATATTTAAGAGCAATTTCCCCATCTAGCTCTAGGCCTGTCTCCCTGTGAGCATCAAGATAACACCTGATCCCAGTTGAAAAATATTAACATTTTAAATGTGTAAATGAGTCTCAGTTGCTGAGGTTTTGAAGTCAGTTAGTGAATCTAATGCAATGTCAATGTTAAAGAATTTTTTTTTCATAATGTAGATCCGAAGTTCATCTGAGAGGCTTTCGATATATTTGAAAAAAACAGTACATTTGCAGACATATTTCTAGATTTTTAAAAGATTTTAAAACAAACCATGATACATAATTGATCAAATAACAAAAATACTGCTTTAAATCAGTGAGGAAAGATACTAAGTACTAGTCTGAAACAGCTGGGTTACTTGGAGAAAACAGCTGGATGTCTGCTTCATATCATTTGCCAAAGAAAGCAGCAGACAAATGGTAAAGATAAATGTAAACAAATGAAGCAAATACAGTAAAACTTTGGAGTGCGAGTAACATTTTCTGCTAATGTCCTATAAGATGAGTGAGTATTTCTCTAAATTTTAACTTGATAATCAAGGCACATCTTGCAATATGAATAGTATGTCATGATGAACGTCACATGATCACAAATAAGCCCATAGTTTCTCCTTCTCCCTCTCCCTCTTCCTCTCTTTCTCCAGAATTGTGGGTGATCTCCTAACAGGAAGTAGTTATAGAGAAAATTTCTTATCTGCAGCAGAAGAGAAGAAAAAGGTAAAGGAATCTTTCACTCCAAATGCCATTAAGGAGATGTGGGAAAGTGCACAATTCTTTTTAATTGAATTCTTTATTGTTACATTTTATATACAGCTCACAATCACACTCAACATTGGGGAATTTGTACCAGTATATGACAGAAGTTAATTCTCATTTTTACCCATATCCCTACCCACCCACAACCCTCCACCCCCTATATACATGCTATTTCTTTTTCTTTCCCAATCATATTTATTCTTTCCCCTCATTACATTCCCCCATCGCATTCCCTTTGAATATCTCCTATTTTACAAAATCTATCATACATTCTAGAACTCATTTACATCTACAGACTCTTATACCAAAGAAAAGATATGGTATTTACATATCTGTGATCTATTTATTTCACTTATTAGTGTGTCTTCAAGGTGTATCCATTTGCACATAAATGATGAAACATATCATTCTTTATGGCAGAGTAATACTCCATTTTATAAAAAAACCCCACATTTTCTTTATCCAGTCTCTTGTTGATGGGCATCTGGGTTGTTTCCAAGATTGGGTTATCACGAACTGAGCTACTATGAACATGGGTGCACATATGACTTTACAATATGATATATTTGATATATGATTCAGTTAATTCCTTTGGGTATATTCCTAGCAGGGGAATAGCAGGGTCAAATGGGACCACTAATCCTAGTTTTCTGAGGAATCTCCACACTTATCTCCATTTCCTGCACCCAGGGCGGCGGCCTGCCAGCCGGCCCCCACTCCACACCAAAATGCACAATTTTGTAGAAAAGCACTGCCTGAACAAGGCTGCCACGGTGAGTGCTGAGTCTGCTTAATGACAATGTGATATGGATTCCACAGAGTCCTCAGGAGGAAGCAAAAGTGGCATTGGATAGATTTCTTCGTAAAGAAAAAAAAAAGTGGATCCGTGGGGTCTTATTTGGTCTGTTCTTGTCTCTATCTCACACCAGTCAGGAAGATTTTCAAAGGTAAGTGCAGATTAATTAATTTACTTTTCTTTGCTGTTATAATTTCATTTTTGTTTATTACAATATTGTAATCATTTTATATGAACATATTTGGACTGTGGAACACATCATTGGAGTTTCCATTATTTCTTATGAGGAAATATGCTTTGATGCACAATTGTTTGGATTTTTAAACATGTTTCTGTAACAAACTGTGATAGAGAATCAAGGTTGGGGGGATTCAACATGGCCCAGGAGGAGGTGTCAAATCTGAGACTTAGAGAAGGTCATGAAAGACTGTATGCCCCCATACAAAAAGTCAATTTAAAAGAGTCTTAGATCAAATGGAACGTAGACATAGGAGTTGAAGAGCGGGGACGTGACCTGGCAGGTCTGGCCTGGAGGCTTCTGCCCTTCCGCATCATGGGAACAGCCATTTTGGGAAGTTCTCACATGGCTGGAGCTTCCTCAGCAGCATCACAGATGAACGTAGGGCACACAGGGCCCTTCATCTCATCTTCAACTGCAAACAGAGACGAGGCTGCAGCGTAGCAACGTTCTCACTGTGCACAGCAGGGGCCCGTGGTCAAGGATGGGAGTGGCTCCCTCCCTACCAGCCTGATCTCAGACCCCGAAAGGATGAACGAGCCATCGCTGCTGTGTCAGGAGCCTTCCGTGCTGGAGCCCGGCACACCGCCCCACCACTGCAGCTGAAGCTTAAACCTAGACCTATATCTCCCACCATGCACTGAACTACAGTCAAAATGGGCCAGTGATCTAAATGTCAAAATAAAAACACTCAATCTCCTGAAATATAAGATAGGTAAAACTCTTGAAGACATAGGTGTTGGCAAAGACTTTATGACAAAACTGTGCAAGGACTATCACAAATAGTCAACAATTGGGATCATACCAAATTAAAAAGCTTTGGCATAGTAAAAGGAACCAACAAAGGGAAGAGAAAACTCGTAGAATGGAGAAAAAAGCAGCTCCTTGGACAAAGAACCGATATCCAGAATATAGAAAGAACTAAAAAAATCAGATACCCATAATTTAAAGATGGCTTCCAAAAATGGCCAGCTGAAATGAACAGACACTTCTCAAATGAACAAGAACAAATAGCAAATAAACATATGCAAACATGCTCAAAGAGAAAATGCAAGTTAAAGCAACCCTGAGACACTGTCTCACTCTTGAAAGAATGGCTGTCATCCACAAGCCAACCAATAATAAATGGCGGTGGGCCTGTGGGGAGAAGAGAGCTCCGTCACTGGTGGAAATGCAAACTGGTACAATCAACATGAGAATCAGGATGCGACTTCTCAAAGAATCTAAAATTAAAGGTTCCATTCGAGGGCCGGAGGGTTAGCTCAGTGGTTCCGGCACCTGCCTCGTGAGCGCAAGGACCTGAGTT